>JAQRGA010000307.1:0-51741 GCA_029237695.1 Conchocele bisecta | reverse complement strand
TACCTGGCGATATGCCGGCGCTACATGGGACTGGACATCTGCGAACCATTCCTGGACGACGTGCTGGAGTTTTATTCTCGCAAGTACGCGTACATGATCATCCCGCGTCGACACGGTAAGACGTTCATGACAGGATCGGCGTTCGTTGCCCTGCTGTTCACGTTCCTGCAGAGCGGCCTGCGTGTCGGTTACTACTCGCACACGAAGGATCTCTCGCAGACGGTTAAGAACTACGTGATCGGCAAGTGCAACGAGTGGTCGACGAAACTCACGCATTCCAGGTACAACGTCATGACCCCCACCGACTCTGTACTAGTGAAGACCGTGACAGACCAAAACACGACTGTATTCAGCAACGCAGCCGCCGCCGACGACGACAGCTTCAATTGCCTGGCCAAGTTCAAGAGCGCTAGAAACGACAATGCCCTACGCGGTGACGATCTGAACCTTCTGATAGTGGACGAAGCGCTGTCGATCAACAAGAGCAGGTTCGGCACGATACTCGCTCACGGCCAGAAGACGGATAACAAGATCATTTTTCTCACGTCTCCCGTCAACCACAAGGTGGACATGATGTGCGAGGTGACGCGAGGTCTGGCACGCCGACGAGACATCAACCTCTATCACGTGTACTATTTTTGCAACAACGCCGATCATCTCAAATTCGCCAACGCGAACCAGCCCGCGTGTCCGCGACTCATATTCTACAAGCCGGATCACATCAACATCAACGAGACGAACAAGTACCTGACGAATCTGCTCACTCAATCGAGTACAAGTTACGACGACGAGCTCGGCATCGCGTCGGTCGCATCAGCAGCCGGCACGGGAATTGTGAAGCTGTGCCCGTTCTCCGATAGGCTGATTAATTACATGAAATACAATGTCAACACGATAAACGATACGGCGAGCGTTAGCAACGTGTTCGTCTACCTGGATCCAAACTACTGCGACTCGCTGACGAGCGGAATCGGTCTGGTCGCCAGTGGCATTACGAGAGAGCAGACGCCCTGTGTGTTGTATCTCGATCACAAATTCATCGACTCGGAGGAACTAGGCAAGGTGAACGAGATTATGGTCAAGATGCTTCTGCAGTGCATTAGACACGTTTGTTGCGGCGTGAGCCGAAAGAGAGGCAGGGACGGGGAACGTCGTCGTACGACAAGGAATGTGTTCGTCGCGGTCGAGAACAACTCGCAGCGAAACAGCATCGTCGTTATGTACGATCAGCTGAAACTGTGCTACATGAACAGCGACGTCAGCGTGTTTCTCTACTACTCGCCCACCGAGAACGCAATCACAAAGAAGCTGAGCAAACGCGCCGGCTACACGCTGCTCAACAAGTTTCTCGATATTCAGTCAGACGATCCAGTTCATCAACGAGAAACTCGTGTGGTTCTCGGACATGCTCTACTCGCATCACCTGCACGGACAGCACAAGAACGAGATCGAGTATCTCAGAGAGAACATGCAGGCATTCAAATTCTATCCGCAAGAAAAGAAGTTTAGCGGAAAGGGTCACACTTCAACCGACGACCTCGTAGTGGCCATGATTATGAGCGTATTTCTCGCAAGAACATACACGTCGGCCGCCGAGCGATCCGACTGGCTCTCGCTCTCGTGTTGGGCACCCATGACAGTAAAATAAACATATATAACAACAATATGTCACGTTTAAAATGTTTTCTTTCGTGAGACCATGTGGTGGCCCTGAAAAGGGCCGTTGGTTTATCCTGCACACGATTACAGTTCGTTACGCTGTGTCAGGACGCACTGGTTGCGACGCCGGTTCAGCTCGTTCTTCCCAGACCAGCCGTCGTTATCAGTGTTATTTGAATCTCTGAAGTATACTTCGTAGTTGATGCCTCTTCTCTCCATGAACCGCGCCATGGCTGCATCGGTCTGCCTCTTCGCGATCTCGTCGTCGATCCATGATGTAGATTGCCTTCTTCTCAGCTTTCCCCACATTGTCTGCAAACTATTCTTGATACCCATCGTTGATGTGTTATTTGGAAATGACTTGAGCTGACAGTCACCTACTATTTATACTGAGTCACACGGCGCTGTGATTGGCTGTTTGGATGACGTCATAGAATGTTTCCGCTACGGTCCGCGCTTCCCGCTATTTAAGCTGCTGCACAGCGGTGAAGTGTCAAATTTCGAAAATGTTTTTCAAGAGATACAGATTCGGAGACACGATCGGTTACGGCGCTTACGGTCAAGTCATGCAATCTGTCAGGTTGCAGGATAAGATGCCAGTCGTCGTGAAGAAGGCGACATGGACGTGCGGGGACGTACCGAGGGAGATCGTCAACAACACCAAAGTGGCAGATGCCGGGTGCTTGGGGATCAACAAGATGCTGGACTACCACATGTCGACGAGTAGCGGAAAGTATTACATCGTGTTCGAGCAACGACCGATCGACCTCTTCGACTACATCAGAGATGTACAATGCTGCGAATGCGAAATTCGCTCAATCATCAAGAAGGTCGTGAACATTTCCATCGAGATGAGGAAAAAGACGGGACTCGTCCACATGGACATAAAGGCCGAGAACATTCTCATCGATGCGGAAAAAAGAATTGTCGAACTGTGCGACATAGAATTTTGCGTCGAAGAAGGAGAAGAAGGACCAACGCGCATAGGCGTCGGCGGAACGAAATCGTACTTGCCACCGGAGTGCAACTTCGGATTATGTTGGCCACGAAAGAGCGTGGTGTGGACAATTGGCATACTGGCGTACGATTGCCTCCATCACGACACGCCGTGGGAAGAGTACACGGGACAATCGGGTCGACGACGTCCGTTTCAAGAGTTCGGTATCGGGTGCTGCTCGTGACTTCATCCGTTGGTGTCTGCAGTCGCGAGCCGACATACGTCCCGACCTGGAGTTGCTGCCTAAACACGATTGGCTTTCCATGTAATGTGTCATACTAAAAAAATAAAAAATAATGTGATATTAGTACCTCTGTCTTTACTTTTTACATGTATCCATCCATCCACGAACATTATGGCAACGAATTTTGAGATTGACTTGATCGCATCCCAGAATTCCTTGTCGAAGCGATGTGAGCAAGTAGTCAGTACACTGAAATCGAAGTTCGGGTGTCTGAGTGATCGCCGCGACAATCCAGCAGGAGGAATGTTCTATCTTGACTTCTCTTGGGTTCGTGACGGAACATTCTTCATTTGGGTCTATGATTGCGAACTGCAGTCCACTTGGTTCGGTCTTCGAGTGTACGCTTTCTTGGAAATGTTCGAAGTTTGCCCGGTTGGGAGATTCGCATCCCTAACGGGCACAGAGGTGATCGAAAAGTATTACACTAAAGGCCGTTGCGAACTGTTTCCCGAACCGGGTGACACGCGGGTGCGAGACCTGGATGAACTGCAGCAGTTAGTGCATGACTTCGCTATGGTGCTTGTGCTCAAAAAGACAAATTTGGTGCTTGAAAAGGCGGGAATCCAATATTTGTGAGATATTTTTGTTTGGTCGTCTAATGCATCCCGTTCACAATGAGTTCATACACGATTCGATCCATAGCACAGTACGACATCGTCGTTGCTCTCAGCCTGCTGGAGAAGGCCCGCTACCTGGCAGAGGCAGCGCAGCAATTATCGTACGACGTTCTGCGCGAGTTGCTACCTACCTTCAGACACAATTTGGCAGTGCTCATGTCGATACCTGTGGACGACGACAACACGAACAACTACTTTGTCATGGATCTCAGATTTTCAGTCAGATCGAGTGTGTTTACGTACGAGCGGATTATCAGGGTAATAGAGTCTAGTTGCGACAACGAAACCCTGTATCGCAGCATATGTCGAGAGAACGGGGACGGTGGCACGCTCGCACGGCTTTGTGAACTTATGGACTCGATATGGAGACATTACTGGAATCGGTTTCACGTCAACGACGACAAGTTGGAGTTTCTGCGCTTCGCCGAAAGCGAACTAGTCGGCCCTTGCAGCAACGTGTGCTTACGGGGTAACGAGAAGCTACCCGAAGGCTACAGATGCTTCGGATGCACGATGAACTCGGCATATTTGAAGACGGGCATAACGAACGAGTGTGACAACAGCAGCATCGAATGCTCGCAATATTGTCACCATGTCGTAACGGTTGACAGCGAAAGCAGATATTACAACCTTAATCGCGCCATCTTCGAGCGAAGACTCAACGAACGTGGAATCAAGCAACACTGACACGTTTTTAACAGCAGCAGCAAATGCATTTAATTACAATTATGATGAATAAAACGAGCAAAAGCACAATCACGGTCAATGACATGTTCTTATATGTCTTGTAGAAGTACGAGACCCGTTCGACCACTGTTTCGAAGATGTTCAGCTGACAGTCGCATTCCGTCGTATACAGCGTCTCGGTGCAGTTCGGATGGATGCAACTCGGATGAAATCGCTCGAAGGTGTAGCTCATGTCTGTAGAAACGAGCAGCTTCGGTCTAGTAGTCAGGCCGTCCAGCAGCGTGTCGACCAAGAAGCCTTCTTCTTCGACGTTACTGACGATGAATTGGTGTCCGTGATTAATATTGATGCTCGCGAAGAAGAAACACTGGTCGTTGTCAGTGACTACGCCTTTAGTGTCGTTGCATGTCGTGCCACAGTCACACGTTTTTCCGAGCGCACACGTCGCCACCAATGTCAGCGTAAATAAAGTAGTAACCAACTTCATTTTTGTTACTATTCCCTCTTGTAGTCGTCATGCTAATATTTAATTTGGTTCTCTTTTGTTTGACTTATTTTCTTTCGCCTAGAACCTATTTCAACTGATCTCCAAAATAATGTTGCCGTTGCGATCGAGTTAAAAATCACAAACGCTACAACGATGGCCAACATCAGATACACGAAAAAATCGGGTGTACAGGTAATCATTGTTTCGAAGTAATGATCGTGAAAGTGGAAATGTCTTGCTTAAATACTCAAAATTGTCCTATTTTGATTCGGCAACCAGAGTGCCACGACCCGGACACGCATGCATGTGCGATTCGTGGCATTTAAAAATAAAGTGACACACTTTTGTCGTCGTCGAATCGCACAATGTACTTCTTCTCTTTTTGATGCGTGAGTCCCACTATCCGTATGCTATCAAGAACGTCGTCGAATCTCCGACATTTATCGACCTTGTTAAAATCCTGGATGTGGGATTCGTACAGCATATCCAGAGTCTCGTGGTGTACTGTACGGGAAAACTGCCGTCTTCTAGAAAGAACAGGCGAAAGTTTTCCATCTCGGATGCGTCCGTGCAGTACAGATCGAACGCGAGGCAAAGCAGACAACTGTCGTTTTCCAGTATCTCTTCGCATTCCAGGTACCTTTCCAGATGAGCAAGATACGTTTCGACTAGTACTTCGTTGTTCCGCCGTGCTTCGAGCAGCGACTCTAGCTCGTAGACGAAGGGCGGATGCGCTACGGCGAACGAGATCGCTTCGGAGTTCTTGGCCAGCTTGCTATCCGCAAGTATTTTGCCGTGACAGACGGGTCGCTGGCATCTGGAGTCAAGAAGATGCAGTCGCGATACGAGACTCTGATACTGAGAGTAGACGTTACACTGCTCTTCGATTCGCCGTATCAGCTTGTGTTGAGATGGAACGATAGCCCGGAGAAACGTCTCAAGATCATACATGTTCAAATCTTCTAGATTGTTCCGAATGTTTACCTCTACGCCAGGTAGTCGCCGATGTACGTATTCGACGTCGGAGTACGGCTTCTTCGTAGACATGTCGAATAAGTGACCCAGCGGTTCGACTAGTTCTTCCGTTGTCGATCCATTCTCGACGTGATTAAGGATGAGCATGTTGGAGTCGAGTACCCGCGACACAGTTTCCTTCGTGCCACTAAGCTCGTTACTGAGCGTCACCAACTCGGACAGTAGTTCGTCGTTCATGTTATTTTGATTGTGACACCCTTCCATAGCTGGACTTATATGTTGTATGAGCTTACCGTCAATGTATTGTGTTTATATAGTGTCGTTCACGTCGAGCATGTTCAATATTCACTCGACCAGACTGATGACGTCATGAAAAAAGCAAATGGCGGAGATGATTTTGTTTTTTTTGTGGGGGGGTACTATAGTATATCCTACCCTACCGCTACCCCCTACCGCTACCCTCTTGGTAGTACATATATATTGAAACTCCCCCGGTTTAAAATACGAAAGAGAAGGGGTAGCGGTAGGGGGTAGCGGTAGGGGGTAGGATATACTATAGTACCCCCCCCCCCACACAAAAAAACAAAATCATCTCCGCCATTTGCTTTTTTCATGACGTCATCAGTCTGGTCGAGTGAATACTGAACATGCTCGACGAGCTATTGATGCACAATCAAGATGGACCACATAACAATCGCTAATTTACTAATATCCGTACCCAGGTCGCAAATTGAAAGTGAAAGTAAACAACAAGAACACACAGTCACCAATTTAAAGGAGTTCTCTCTTCATAGCGTGTATTGGCCCTGAAAAGGGCCGTTTTGGTACAGCAAATTGCTGCAATACTGCTACTCCGTAAGGTGGACAGGGAAGGTGCCGAAGATGCGCTGGCGACAGAACGCACACTTGCTGCCTTCCGACTCCTTCATCTTCTCCGCGCGCATTCGTTGCAGAAGGTATGCGAACAAGGGATTAACGTAGTGTTCTTTTCCTTCGTAACACATATTACGCAGCACTTCATTTCTTCCTTCGCTTCGCGGATAGTCAACATCATTTCTTCCTTCGCTTCGCGGATGGTCGACTTCATTTCTTCTTTCGCTTCGCGGATGGCCGTCTCTTTTTCCTCGTCGATGTCGCGAAGAATCTGGTCGAGGGCTGGACCGTATACAGCGCGAACTTCCTTCTCCTTCTCGGCCTCGAACACCCTCTCGAGTTCCGTGTGCCACATCTTGACTCGCTGCATGTGTGCCGCGATCTTGTTTGTGACAAACGTAGCCCGTATCTTCGTTTGAGACAGGTCTCCCACTGTCGACGATTGAACTTCCTCTTGAAGGCGGTTGACGTTCCGCGTCAGTTCATCGACGTTCGACTCGATCGCCGTTGATCTCGACATCAGCCCGTCGATGTTTGCCGGCTTAGTCCCGTACGGTCTCAATCCCACGACTCTCTCGAACCGCAGGCGTCGTCGCACCACCCGTTGTCCAGCCGGAGTAGCAGCTGCTGCTGGAGTTTGCATGTTGAAATTCAGGAGTGTTTGCTTGATCAATGCTGAAATCAGAATGACTTATTTTCGAGTCAGTGTCCCTTTTTATAGTAATTATAAACCACGTGATACTGGCAAATGCAACGACCGTTTTGATAGGTCTGCTGTGTCACGTGTGTAATTTTCGCGCTCTTTTCTTGCCGCCAATTTTATTGCCGCCAAAAAACTATTTATAACTCGGCCGATGATCTTTCGAGTTTAACAATTCTTCTAGATGACAATGCCGTCTCGCAAGCGTCAACGACAGCAGGAACACACAGATTACGACGACTCTGACGAACCTACCGAAAAGGTACTGGTCAAAGACGATCAGCCCGACGCTACGAAGAACCTGTATTGGCCGTTCGAGATACCTGCGGTGCTTGGCAAGGGATCATTCGGCAACGTCCAGATCTGGTATCACCATTCGAAGGGAGTGCTATGCGCCGCCAAGTCGTTCAAGAGCGACGCAGACTTCCGATACGAGCTGCAACGCGTGAGAGACATCGACCACGAGAATGTCATCAAGTGTCTCGGGTCGTACGACGTGCAGCGCGTCATACTCTACGATCTGTGTTCGCTGACCCTGAAAGAGATGGTCGACGAGCAGGTGAAAAACCATTTTGGCATCGACGAACTCATGCTGAGACTGCTCGTCAAGCACATGGTCTGCGCTCACGACTACCTGATAAACAAGCTGCGCATTGTTCACAGAGACGTGAAACCGGCCAACATATTGTACGACGACCACCGCAGACTCTTCATCTTGGCGGATTTCGGCCTTGCAACTCCCTACAACGCGGACACATCGACATACACCGATTGCGTTCGCGGTACGCCAGACTTCATGCGTCCGGATCTCGTCGAGAAGTTGAACGCTGCCGCCAACAAGGCCGAGCAGTTCGAGATGTCCATCAACTCGGAGATCTGGTCGCTCGCTGTGACGATGTTCGTTGCGGCCACTGGCAGACATCCGTTCAAGACGAAGACGAGAAGTAAGGGTTTCGAACTGGCGCGAGACAAGCCGACCGCAGCTTCTGGGTAGACAAAGACGAGACGTACATGTACTCGTTGACCGGTCGCTCGTCTCAGGTATTCCAGGCGGACGTGCTCTCGCCGCTACTCGCATACATGATGTCGCCGGAGGCAGACTTCCCCGGCCTGTTTGCCTCCATCGAACGTGACAAGTTGGACCGAGACCTGTTGTTCGTGTTCGACATAAATGCATTCGCGATGCGATCTCTGCCTTGCAGCATAGGACGCGACAGTCTGAAGGACGTGCTTTCCGCGGCCGGCTTGAGCTGCGATGGTCCAACAAAGTCACGGCTGATGCACGGAGATGTATTCATTAACACCGAAAAGACGACGTACATACCGAGAACGACGGATCGACATCCCATCGTGTACTACAACCGAACATCGCAGATCGCTGCTGCAACGACATCATGTTCTCGGCGTCAGCAGACTTTTTTCAAGGAAGTACAAGTACGCTACTACGAAAAGGACGTGTACTGCATATTCGAAAACGTGATCGATGCGACAGATGAGTGTCAGCGCCGACTCGATCTAGTAGCGAGGTTCGCCGCGAATACGTACGACGATGGCATACGCCGGTCGGAACTGAAGTGCATGTCGGAGTGTTTCGAAAGGGACGTCGACGAGCTATTTCGGCTACACCGACCGAGCGAAGAGTTTAGCGATCTCGTTTCGCAGATGCGAATCGGGACGGCAGAGGCTCTTGCGCCGTTCGTCACGTTTCATGGCAGAGCGCCGCTGCTACGGGACGACGAATACGTTGGGTCGTTCGAACAGCATCTCGCGTACATGAAGCAACGCAAGTTTTCGGCAACTCGCAAAAAACACGTACTGAGAGTAAGGACGGCAATGGTTCTACTCAGAGACGCCTTGGTAAAGACGGTGAACGGATTCCTGAAACGATTCGCGGGATGGTACAAAGAAGCACAAACCAGGGAACAGGTTTTGAAACGGTTGTTAATCGAAACGCAATGTGCACAAACAGTATTGAACAAACAACTAATCGGCGAAATCGAGTCTGTCGGTGGCGGCAACCGTTGAGTCAGTCAGTCAGTCAGTTGAGTTTCTTCAGTCTGTCTAGTGTGGCCGATTCCGTTAAGAATGCATATTTTATCACGATGTACATGAACACCAGAATAAACGTAATCAGCGAAACTGGCTCCGGTCGTTTATTGTCGAACTTTTCGTAGTGCTCTGCCATCCAGTACCCCACGAGACCGAGAACGATCAGATGTGGCAGTATCAGTGCTTTCGTGAACCTCCTGTATCGAAAATCGAAGAAGCCGCAGGTGAGCACAAAACAAATGATTGTCACGCACACTAGTCCCAGTTGGGTGGTCGCGTTTAGGTCGTACACTATGGCCAACGTGCGCACGAAGTAGGTGGCCGCCAACGCGTACATGTTGAAGAGCTGCGCAAAAAGGTAATTGCCGAGCACCTGGTAGTTCATGAAACGAAACCACCCGTCTTCGGCGACGATGATATCGGCGTCAAACTGATGTCGTTCTTCTTCGACGTCAGGTTCTTCTTCGCTGGTCGTCGTCGTCGTCTCGACATTATCGAGCGTATCGTAGTCGTAATAATCCCTGCTGCTGGACTTCCAGAACGCGAGAGGTCGCAATAGCCTGCAGAAGCTTTTGAAATGGTACTGGGTTACGATGGAGTACACGTGTCGCAGATAATACCAATACGTCGAGAAAAGGGACAGTCCGTAGAAGGAACACAGCAGCAACAGTAGACAGAGTTCCGTAGTCACCGTAGTGTTGGCCACCGTGTGCTGTATGATCGTCTCGTGCGCCCAGTCCAGTGTCATTGCACAGGCGTGAAAGCAGAAGACCATGTAAAACCGGGTCTTGTAGAACTTTGCGAACTGCTTCCGTTGACACAGGGCGTAAATGACGAACATCAAAGCTATCGCAGACAGCAATGCATTGTTGAAATAAACGACACTTCCTCGGAAGTACATCAATCCCTGACCCATTCTGCTTTCGTTGTCGACTATCTTTCATCCATTCCGACCGTTAAATAAATTTTTTGTTTACGTATCTCTCAATCTGTTAGTAACAGGTCGACATATGATCGACAAACACTTTTCTCGGGACGAGAAAGTACTTTTCAGTGGACTTCCGGGGAATTCGAACAACGCGTTGCGATCTCGCTGTACCGGAGTTGGCAGCGCATAGGTCGTAATGATATACGCGTCCGTCGGTCGAGACGCCAAACTTTGAGAACGTGGTTCCCTCAGCACTGAGTGCGCATCTGTACTTGTCTATGTCGTACGCGATGCCGACACCGTCGACAAATTCAAATGTGTACTTTTCCGTCGCTACCTTGGTCCAAGGAGAGATTTTCAGTTGGCCGTCGTTCGACAGGGTAACTGTGGCCATCATCCGATCGGTCTCGGGCGACATCAGCAAAAGCGTCTGCAAATCACTCGTGGCAGATAGTCTGGGATACGGAACGCCGTAAGGAATGTTCGTGTACGAGACACGGCGTCGGACACGTTGAGCAACTTGACGTGGCCCAGGGATCGCGCATCCCTCATGAAAACCAACGTGTCGCCGAGAACGCAGTATCGATTGCCGTCTCTTAGAAACTTCGCCACCGACTTCGCTTCTGGTGGCATGTAGATGGAGTGCCATTCCTGACCGTTGTAATACTCGAAACAGGCGTATTCCGATTCGAGACACACGACGACGTGCGGTGCCCCGTAGCTGGCGACGAGCGGCTTGGCGTTTTCCTTGCAATCTTGGAGCATCACTGTACTCGTTCAGTTGACTGTGCGTCTGCGATCTAGGCTTCAACCTCATCTTCTTCAGATCGGACACGGCTGTCCGGTACAGTCGTCGTTTCAACGTCTGGTAGACGGGTTCGTGCTCGTGCAGATCGATGTGACTCGCAAATTTGACGACTGACGCCAGTGGGTTTCGTTCCAGCGCGGATTGCATGCGAAGATACAGAGAGGGAATGTCCCATCGATTCGCGAACTGGTACAAGTCGTGGTCGAGCACGTCGCTGGCAGCATACGATCCGTCCGTCACGAACGCATGTAGGCGACGGAGTGAATGTATATCGGGTATTTCGGTGCGAATCGCTTCGCCGCAAAACTCTGCAAGGCTCTGCGAACTCTCCTTCGCACATGCATAGGGAATGGCGACTGAGCTCTTTCCATCTTTTGTCATCAGAGTGACTGATGTCGGACAGCATCCTATCGCCTTGTCGGCACTCGCTGTCCTTTTCTTCTTCGTCGCTTCGCTTGTTCGCGTTGGCGGTGCGTCTATTTGGTATCGCCGGTCGTATGCTCTGACGGGCGAATATACACATATCTTTTTTTCGCAGCCGCTCTCTTGCATCGCAATGAAAATAGCATTTTCGGTTGTCGACAACGGCGGCGGCGAGTCATAGTCGTCGGCTGCGGGAATCAATAGCGGTCTGCGATAGCCTACGTTGTACAAGCATATCGTCGTGTTCATCAGACGAGCGGCAACATACATGTCTAAGTAGGTAGCCTGTCGACCGGTTTGCATTCCCGTTTTCAGCTGCTCGTAGGCATCTTTGAACGCGGGATTGCCGTATTTTTCGTTGAAACCCCGCCGAAGCTGCTCCCGATTTGTCCTGGCGTGTTCGAGAACCGCCTTTTGTATCATCACGTGTTCCGTCTCTATTCCGAATATGCACATAGACAACGACCTGTACAGACTGTTTCTCTTACTCGTTAACATCACCAGCTTTAAAGGTCCGCACTCGTCGACGTTCATGAAGTGACGAAGTAAGTTGGTCGGCGGCTTACCGTACATAATGTCGAACAGCCTGTTGACCACAAATTGCCTCTGTATGCGAGAAATCGGTTGTGGTAGACACATATTTTGATCCATGTTAGGGGTGGTGGGGGCGACACTGGTGTGAGAAAACGAACAACAGGTAAACATACGTTAATAATTTTAATTCATTCAAATCTATTTGAATTCGGCAACGATTCACAAATATTGTCCAACTCAACTCAAACCCTCTTGACTCTCTTGGCCATGCTCTGATAGTCGTCGTCGTCTTCGCCTGATGCAGCAGCAGCGGCGGCGGTGACACAGTCATCTTCAATATCGCAACGCTGGCGTTTTCTGTTGGCGGCTCTGACGTTAATCTCCTTTATTCGACTGGCCGTGATGGCAACTTTGCTCTGTCGCGATTGAGAAACTCGGCGAGAACCAGCTTCACGAATCTGTAGATCGTATCGCTCGCGAAGACGCTAGGCGGGAAGTGCACGTCGAATTCGGACAACATTTCCTCCAGAATCTCTGTTGTCGTCTTCGTCGCTGCCGCTGCTCTGTCCATTGAACGTGGCATCGAACACGTCGTCGTACAGCTGTTTCCGATTCTTCTTTATGTACTGAGTGTAGGCCGCGTCCTTCTCCAGTTTGTACTGTTCAACGTTCAGAAAGTTTTCCAGCATTGGCGAAGCGCCACCATCGTTGTTAGAGCGCCCGTAGATGGTCTTTTCGCCGAATGTGATGTAGTAGAGCGGCGAGCCCGGATGCGTCTTCGAACCGGAGAACGCGTTGAGCAGCTCGTTGCAGCCGCTACCGTCGAGCAGTCTTCCCGAACACTTTTTGAACACCAGTCGCTTTCCCTGTATGTCGGCGGCGAATTCGACGACGCCGCAGTTCTGGGCGTACATCGTCTCGAACCTGTTGAAGGATTCGCCAGTCAGGTTTTGCTCGAACTGGTACATGTTGTACGACGACGACGACGACGACTGGTCACACTTGGACAGGCTGTTGAAAGAGAGCATCGACAGGCGGTCGTACGACGGCGTGAACTTGAGGTAGTCCAGCATTCGCATGACGCTTACCAGTTGCAGTATCGATGACCAGCTGTCCACTTTGCACTGCGACACGTATTTGAAGAGCGGCGCGTACCTGTCGAGCTTCTCGTCACGGACTTCGTTCAACACGTCTCGGCTGTAATCGTCTTCGCCAATGTCCAGTAGCTCGCAGACGTTCTTTGCGCAGAAGTTTTTGAAGTTTAGGAAACTGTTAGTCATAGCGGCTGCCGACAATGATGTTCCGTTACGAGCCATATTCTGCGTCGCGAACTTCCTGTTGCGTCCCCCGTTGTTCCGTTTCTCGTCGAAGCGACCGTACAGATATGTCTTCGACTTAAAGGATACGTGATACAGCAACTCGTCGAAGTCGTTGTAGTTCTCGCATATGTCGCTTTCGACATCGACGATCATGCCGTCGGACGAGTAGCTCTTCACCGCAATCTTCGGCATCGACGTAGACTTGTGAATGGTGGCCGGCGACATCGTGAAACCGGACTTGTTGTCCAACAGCAGAGGTCGAACACGGAGGAAGACGTCGCTGACGACATTTGCGAAAAGTTCGACTGCTCGTACAGGAGAACCGATCTCAGCAGGTACATGAGACTCTCGGAGAGCAGCACGTTCGCGAAACCCTTGTCGTACATCTGGCCGACACGGTACACGTTCCTGATCTCCGACTCGACGCTGTTCACGTTGGACACCGAGTCGGCACCGTCGTCCAGTTCTCTGCAAAATTCGTCGCAGGTGCCGATAGCGTCGTCGATAAGCGAGCAGATGTGCTTCATGCATCGTTCCGCTCTGCCCTCGATGTTATGCTCCGTCGTCGCAGTCTTTTCGGCGTACGCGTTCAGCTCGAGTTGATAGCTGTCTTCGAGCTGCTTCAGCAGATCGGAGTGATGCTTCTCCCACATGACCAGGTTGGTGCCGCTACTGCCGCCGCCGTTATCGCTGACAGAGTCGGACGACGTTTGCCTGCGTTTCAGATTACCGAGCGGACCAGTCCTGTTGAAGGCAGTAGACGTGTAGAAACACATGACGGCGCCCATTCTCTCTTTCTTCGAAGATGCGGCGGCGGCGGCGACGCTACGGTAAGAGCACAGTAGCGATGGTGTCTGTACCGCGCAGACCTTCTGGTGACACGACCGACAGCAGGAACGATTTTTCACCCTGGCGAAGAACGTGCATGCCGTAAGTAGACTCGTCAGCCAACTGACGTTCCCGTAGAAGGCACTGGTAAGTTCGGCAAACGGATTCGTGTACGGCTCCGAACATACTACGATTGGTTTTCCGTCAGGTGTCACCTTCTTGGTAAGACGTCGGGCGTTGAAGCACGAACCCATATCCATGACCATGAGCAGCTGAAACAGCGTCTTCTTCTCGATCGTCTCCCTGAAGTCCGGGTCGGATAGTCTCGCATGTGGTTGCTTGCCATTTGTCGTCGCGTCGTCCACTTCCAGAGTGCGAGACAGATACAGCTTCAGCGCGGCCAGCGAGTAGCTCTCAACGTTGGCGTCGCTGTCTGTACGAATCGACTTGATCTGCCCGTCGAACAGGTGGTTGATGTTTTTCACGTAGTCTCCAGACGGTTGCTTCTCGTAGCCGACGAACAGCTGCGTCAGCGTCAGCAGCTCTTTCTTGATGGCGCCAGTCACTGCAGGAGACATGCTGACGTTACACGACTCTCCGCATGCAACGTAGCCATCGAATCTCGCGACGAGGTTGTTCGGCAGAGACACGACGTGATTCGACCCGATGGCTCCGAAGCGCAGTTGTTTGGGATCCGACTGCTGAACGCGAACAGATGAGGCCTGCGTGAAGAAGATCACAGAGTAAGCGTCGTCCTGCATGTACTCGTTCGTGTCGTCGGAGTCGTCGTCGTCGTCCTGCTGCTGCTGCAAGTGGTGCAGTACTGATTTCTTCATGTCGGCGTAAACTTTGGAGTAGGTGGCACCTTCAGCATTCGGCGGCGAAGCATAGAAGTCGTCGAACATTCGCATCGCCTTGTCGTCTTCGCCAGGTATCAGCAGAAAGGCGTACGGCAAGAAGCTGTCGAGCAACGGCACCTTTTGGTGTCTCAGCTTGTGTTCCATGAAGACGTTCTTTCCTGCAAACATCTGCGGCAGGAAGATCGAAGTCGGTATCATCATGAGATTAGGCGAGTACGCCGAACGGAAGGCGTCGCCGTACAGGCACAGCTTCGCAAAGTCCGACTGGTCCACGTCGCTCTTGTTGACTCGAAGCAAGAAGGTTCCCTCGTTGATGGCCACGGACTTGCCAGTCAGAGCACTGTCGATCTGTTTGTTGTTGTCTTCGGTATTCATGTTTGTTGGATGAGTTGTTGGGAGGTTGTGATCAGACATGCCAAGTCGGCTCTATTTATACTGCCGCCACAGGTTCAGCAGCATTAACATTATTATTTTTTCTAGTCACGTGTTTCTTCAATATTGGCTTGGCCGCGGAATATGGCACGTCGTCGTCATCAGCGTCGCCGTCATCGTGCGCCGCGATCTGCTGCGATTGGTGAGACTGCAGTACTGCTTCATGAGATCACCGTACTCTCGCTGACCGGCAAAGTTACACACGACCTGCTTCTGAAGGATCATGGCATCGGCATACTGCGAGTTCTGCAGCGAGCCAAGCTTGATCTTCTCGTTGTAGCGAATGTTCGTGAGAATCGTGACCATCGTCTTCATGTTTAACGCGTTGATTCGCTTCTCGTCCATGGAGAGATTCGGGTCGCGTAGGTCATCCTTGATGAGTTTCATTCGTTCTAGACACTGCATCTTGAGATTGTCGACGTCCACCTCTTCCATCAAGATCTGCGGACCGAAGTCGTCTGTTCCGCCGCGATTGCCCGATGAAATCAGTTGCTGGCATTCGCCGCTCGGTTGCGTGGTGTCATCGTCATCGTCAGTCGTGTCGCCGTCGTACATATTGATCACGGGCAGAGTCAACTTGGGCTGTTTGTGGTGGTGACGACGCGTCGTCCAGCGGAACGGTAGCAGCAGAATCTCGCAAAATCGTTTACAAATCATCATGAGCGATAAACTCGCGCACACGGTCAACGTTGTTGAAATAAATATTAAAGAGCGCGATCAAACGGGATGAAGTGAAATAAAAATAAAAAAGCATCCATGGATAACGAAAGCATCTTCCAAGATTCGTCGCTGTTCGACAAACCGTATCTCGGATTACCGTCATCGAACAAGCCGGTTCATCGACAGGGCAGAGTATATCTCACGAAACCGTACGAGTCTCAGATGGAAGCGAACAGCACGCCTGCACAACAGCAGCAGCACGTCAATAGCTACTCGACACCTCGCCGAGAACACGACATGCCAAACATGGACGTGTCAAACATCTCGAAGATTCCTACGTTCAACAGTTCGACTGACAACGAACAGACTGTGAGCGTGCATACCGCCGGTGAAAATCCAACGAGTGCACCTGGTATAGGATACAGCTGGGAGGGTTTCAAATGGAAAGAAATAAGAGCGAGCCGCCGCAGCCGCTTCCCGACCTGGGTGCCAGCGTAGCGTCTTACTTCGAGAGCTACTGCGATAACCCTGAGAATCGCCCAGAACAGAATCGCCCAGAACAGATCCCGCTGAATGATGACGACGAATACGACGACGACGACGAAGACGAATCATCGACGGCAATCTGCATTGTAGTCGATCCCGTGGACATGAATGATCGTGAACAGATCGTGAGAAGACTAGTAGAGAGAGACGACGACGTTTTGCTACGTGGCTTCCCACCCATGACGAGCAACAGTGATACATTCGAAGTGAAACGCCTGGTCGCGGACGGGAATGGATTCTATCGCAGTATAGCTTACCTGACGTTCGGCACAGAGAACAAGTACCAGTTCGTACGGAATGCCATGCATCGCTTCATGGGCAATCGGAACAACGATGACGCTTTAGACAAGCGCTGTCGCGAGAACTCCGACGAGCCCAACATGAAGACGTACGCCATACGTCACCTGATGGAGAAGTATGCTGGCGAACCGACCGAGATGGAAATACACGTCGCCGCCATCATGCTCGAGACACCCATATACGTCTTTGGATCGGCCGTCAACGACAAGCCCAAGGTATATCGACCGGACGTATTCAGATCACAGCGCGCTCTGGTGTTACAGTGCATAACTCGCAAAGGCAAACCGCATTTCCAACCGGTAGTGAAGTACAGTGCGCTATGCGATCACGGCGAGTGGGCCGAAGAGCAGGAAGACGACGCCGTGCTAGTACCGTCCAGCAGCAGCGATAGTGACAGCGAGAGTGATAGTAGTAGTAGTAGCAGTGAGTATTCTTCGTCGTACGTGGGAACAGAACACGGAGAAGAAGAGGAAGGATACAAATCTGAAGAAGATGAAGCAGCAGACGAACAGACGCCGTCCGGCTGGAGCGAATTGTTCGTCGACGTAAGCAGCGAATTACCGCCAACCAAATATTTTTACGACCCCGGACAAGACGACAACACCGCTCACCTATCCGTAACTTTCGAAGCCACCGATGGGTTGTCCAAATCGGATAGCATCGCCGAGGCCATCAATGAAGTGTTTCGAGACAAACGCCAACCGAAGGCGAGACTTCCTAGCATATTTCTCGACTCGCAGGCTCCGTGTCAAGTTACACTGGAGAATTTGCTAAACGAGCAAAACTATTTCGTGCTCGTCGACATATTCAACACGCACCCAGTGATGCTTAAGACAAAGGATGTGTTGCGTCATCTCAAAGAGGTAATGCGAAACACTGCCCAGTCTTAGCTAGAAGACGCCGTGTGAGCTGAGTGATCCTGCGGCCAACGAGTTGAGACGTGCGGAAATTAAGATGCGATGTGATATGCAACGGTTCGATGTGCGTTGTCCGAAGATGGACATTCTCTCGAAAACGCAGATCGATTGGGAGAAGCTGAGATTCGCATGTCTCGCATTTCCAAACAGGGAGACTGCAAAACGTAACGAGATCGCGTACTACCATCAAGGTCCAAACACTACCGCGTGGACGCCAATATACGTAAACCCGAAACTGTACGACATCTGCAACGACTTTCAACCGAAGAAGACGCTCGTGCTAGGCGACAAGGTGTACGCGCTGATCGGAGAGAATCTCATCACGACACAGCTGTTCGGCACTCACGACCTAACGAGCACGAAGCTGCCTTGCATCAACAAAGGGAATACCGTACTCGTCCGATCCAACAGACATCAGCTGTACCTGATGAATTTAAGAACGAACAAGTACTGTGTCGTCCGCGAGTTATCCGATTCGTTTTCCCCCTGGTACTCTTTAAAAGACATAACCAGGCAGAGTATTGCAAACGCGCGGAGCCAACAGTTGCAACTGATATCTGACAAAGGCGGTTGCGAAATCGCCGTTATACCCAGCAAGAAAAGCAGCAAGGAAATCGTCACAGTCGCCGGCGGCATCGAAAGTAACCGAGTACCTTCTGACAGAGACCGACAAGTCGTTCGTTATCAGCAACGCGCAGTTCGCACTGCAACAGGTGCGACTACCACTGTGCGAGAACGCCGACACGCACTATCTGTTGGTCGAGACCAACGTAATCAACGAGGAAATCGATCGAATACTGGACCTCGACGAGTGATATGTATTTGTTCAGTTCTGTTCCATTTCCTGGGGAAAAATAAACATTGACTTAAACAAAGATATTTGTTTTATGTTTTTATTTTTTTAACAATGTCAACAAAACAGGACAATCGAATCGACAGCATCTGACCTATTTTGTTTCGGCAACCGGAGTGCCACGACCCGGACACGTATGCATGTGCGATTCGTGGCATTTCGATTAGACCGAATTACGGATAAGTCAGCCGTATTGTTGTTGTATCGGTTCAGGCGAACGGAAACTTTTCAAGTGCCTTGAGAAGAATGTTTCTCGCACCGTTCACGTCTCGATGAGTAGCATAGTCACATGTGTTGCAATTAAAAGTTTCACTAGATCCCAAAGTCTTGTTTTTCGTTCCGCACTTGCCGCAGGTCATGGAAGTATAACTTTCCTCTTGAACTATCACGTTGCAGTCGGATTCGGCGGCGCGGTGGAGTAGCCGTTGCCTGAAAGCGTAATGCCGCCAACACAGGAGATCGCGATTTGCCTTCTTGTTCAAATGTTTGGGTCTGTCCTTCTTCACTATCTGGGAAACGGGTATCTTGCCCAGTGCAACGCATCGATAGTCCTTCACAAGTTCAGAAGAGAGCTTGAGATGGATGTCGTCGACGAACGTCTTCAGTTTCAAGTGCAACTTTTTCAGCTGCGAAGTTCGGTCGTCTTGCGCCTTCTGCTGTGATCTTTTCTGCGCGTTTGCGAGATGCCAGTGTGTCTCATCGATATTGCGGTGTACTTTCCGCATGTAGCACTGCTTGTCTTCTTCCAAGCCCACCTGAAAAGCCAAAGCGTTGCTAGGGTCGTAAACAGTCGCGAATGTTCTGCCACCAGGATCGATTCCGCACATAGAGCTAGGCTTCTCGGATTGCATGCGTCGAGTGTAAGACGGAATCGCACGGGATCTGCAGTACAAACTTTCCGTTGGCCCGTTTCTTGACTTTGACTGCATGGTTTATAGGGGGTAGCTTGCTGATCGATTTCGACAGCTTGACGAATCTCTCATTCACGTTCTTCTTCGTCCTTGAGAAGTTATCGGACATAATAGCAATGGACTTGTCGCGAGTTTTCCAGTTTTTAGTGTCCTTCTCGTTCAGAAATCGTACTAAAATCTTCTGAACTTCGAAACTGCCTTCCCTCAGAACGCGAGTATCTTTGTTGTCCATGTTCACCGTGCTCTTTTTTTTATTCGTCCTAGCTGATTTGTACATAGTGGCGTAGTTCTTACACGAAGCATTCTTGATACAAGTCATTTTATTTCGGAAGAACCAGTCGTCGTTGTCGCCGCTCATCCTGTACTCCGGAGACACGTCGATCGCGTTCGTCTTAGCCACAACCTTGTTCAACTCGAAGTGATTCGGCTTGAAGTCTTTCTCGCGAACCAGAAAGTTACACCAGTTGTAGGCGTGCTTGCTGACCCTGAGCATTTCGTTTAAGACCCGACGCTGGTTCTTCGTCGGTCTCAGTCCCACGCTGAACGTCGTCTTGATTTGAGAGTCTGTTTTGAGTTTCTTAGTCACAACGTTGTCAACATCCTCTAGTGATACTCGATCACCGGGCATCCCCCCGTCGAAGTCACGTCTTCGAATGGATCGCCACCAATGCCACATCGTCTTGTGACGATGGACGTTAGCTGCGTCCCACAATGTAACTTCCTCTCGTTTGCGTTTCATCGATGTTTTGGAAGAATATTGACAATAGACAACATGTATTGATTGCTTAAATAATCTTTTATTCATAAAATATCAACAAAACATGACAATCGAATCTAAAACATCCACCACCGAACCAGCATCGACTTGCCAGCCTCGGCGATCGAATGACGGGTGAATCACAATCAGCTTGTTGCTCAGAAGGACAGTCACGGTTTGAACTGTATCGGTAAAAACCGAATAGCCTATCCGCATGTGGACGTCGTACCGTGGCAAAGCATCGTGAAATTGATACTTCGAAAAGTCCGAATGTAGATAGCGCGTGTGCGGCACCACCGCTCCGGTTATCAGCACAGCTCGCCCGGATCCGTCATCGCGACATCCAATCACTTCGTATATCGTTTTCGGTGACAAGTGGCGCTGCTGATGCTTGAGTCCTTGCACCATCGTGGTCGATGTCTCGCCGTCTTCTTTGAACAACACACACGGGTGGGGAACAAATCTGGTCGTCCCGTCAAACTCGCAGGTGACATGAATTCCCTCGATGCCGATGTTGCTCGCCAGCAATGATCCGAGTATGTCGAATATGTCCGTACTGCCGACACAGCGAACAGGGATGTCGAAGTACACACGTCGCTTTCCTGTTTCTGTCGTGATGGTCGATTGCAGAAGTTGTTGAGAGCAGTACTTGCTACTGTCATCTCGAACGCAGAACCACCCAGGAAATCGCAGGTAGTGTCGTTCCAACGCGGCGAAGAGTTCAGTCTTGGACACCAGATTCTGACGACGACGCTTAGCGGCCTCCTGTAGTCTCTTATGTATAGCATACACTCGTCGATCTCCATTGCATAGTCTGTTGATCGCGTAGCTTTCACAAACTCGATCTCTGATAAATGTAGCGTTCGACATGATTGATGTTGCGAATGATGTATGATCAAACGGACACTCGCTTTTATACGATCTCGATGGCAAAAAAATAATGCTATGGATCACGTGGCCGATTCATAAATAGAATTTCCAATCAGAGCATGGCACATATTCTCAGTAATGGACAACAGCGACATCAGGGAAATATTGAAGGCGAACGTGTATCTCGCTCTGTTAACGTTACCGAGAGAGGCGTTGGCCCTCAGACGAGTTTGCCTTGCCAGCCTGTGCCGTCTCAGAGAAACGATGACAACGTTCCAGTGCTACAGGTTTGTGCATTACATGGTGGACAAGTTGTTCGCTACACGTCATGATCGACTACTGAGGAAAGTGTATTCGCGTCAGCAGGGAGACGACGACCGAGTTCACGTTTTCTTTCTGGTGGTTCTCGCATGCATAGTTTACTTCAAGAATGTAGACTTCGAAGTCGGCAAGCAAATCGTGCAGCTTCTGGAGACGATCAGACGAATCACGGTAGACAAGCAACCATTCGACGAGCTGTACGTGCAGAAGAGGAAAGGAAACTTTCTGTGCATCAACGATCACACTCAGATCCCGGTATCGAAAGTGGCGTTCACTACATCGGGCTGTGTCAACGTATCATCAGACTTTGAGTTACTCAAACCGGTTATTCGCCGAGCACGCAACACCGAGTGGCTGCCAACAGTGAAATCATTTCGAACCTTAAAATCACTCTGCAACTTTGCCTACCGGTTCGAGACGAGCAATCGACTGCTGAACGACTCGGAAGCGAGAGTTCAAGAATCTGAGTTGGCGTACCCTAAGGAATGGCTGGATTTCGCTTACTTTTACAGACAGAAGCTGGTTAAGGAACCAAGTTCGCGACGACACTGTTTCCACGTCATCCGCAACGTGTTGTCGTCGCCAATTCGGACAGCGAATCTCTCGTTCTCGCACTACATCATCAACCAGCTGGAGTTTTTCTCAAACTACGTGAGCAACAAGACGATCGACCTCAACAGACCGGGATGCTTCTGCCACACAAAGTGCACCGGCTCAGTGGGAAGTAGTCTCGAACGCCTGTACGACGCGGGTCTGTTCATTTTCTGCAGAACGTGCAGCAGACCCGTGAACTATAAGAGCAGAAAGTTCGGGCACGTGACCATCGTCAGCGACGCCAGCAATCCATTCAACTACCTGTCGTGCAAAGACGGCTGCTCGGAGTTTGACTACGTGGACCTGTACGATTGCAGAATCGTCGACGACGACGAAAGGTGCAACAACATAGAGTTTCGCCTGCGAGCGCTAGTGAACTTGCACAAGCGGGACGTGTACATCACGTCTCTGTGTCAGAAGACGAGACTGTGTCACAGCATCGTGACCGTGCAGCAGCAGCAGCAGCAGCGTGGACATGCGGTGCAACTGAATTGCGGCAAGCATCACGACAGCGGCAGCAGCGGCAGCAGTTCGCCGCTGTCGACGACGTGTTTCGAGAAGCTAAGGGTAGTCGTCGTCGATGCAAAGAGTGTAGACCGACAGCAGCATGTCATGAAACGCATGTGCGTGGGCTGCATCTCGTACTGCTTCGACGTGTGTTCGCGACACGACAAGACGAAGATGCGCGTCAGAGAGCTACTAGCCGCCGCCCGGTAATGCGCCGCGCCCCGCAGTGACCTGATCCAAATCTCCATTTCTGATTCTATCGAAAACGTTGTAGTGGCCAACGACATATTGAGCACGAGGTTTCAACCAACCTATCGCGAACGAAAGCAGCAAAGATCTACTTAAATTGGTGAATGCGACGCAAAAGGTGACAGGGTGGCTATAGAGCGTGGCACACTGAGATTGATGACCCCGCAACATGTCGATGGAACAATAGAAATTAAAAAATGCTAGCTAGCACCGAGATCCGATTACCGCGTAGACTACATCTATGACTAATCGAAGTTTTACATGTGGGGTAAAAAAAGCAAATGGCGGAGATGATTTTTTTGTGGGGGGGGGGTGGGGGAGGGGGGTACTATAGTATCCTACCCCCTACCGCTACCCCCTACCGCTACCCCCTTCACTTTCGTATTTTAAACCTGGGGAGTTTCAATATAAATATATTTACTAGAGGGTAGCGGTAGGGGGTAGTAGCGGTAGGGGGTAGGATATACTATAGTACCCCCCCCCCCCCACAAAAAAAAACAAAATCATCTCCGCCATTTGCTTTTTACTTAAAATTGCTCTAACTTTGCATTGAATCGACGGCGGATTTTCATGAAATTTGCACCGTTGTGCTCAACGAGACACACACCATCTGGCAAGGCAACAATCTCGCTCGACACTCAAGTTGTTACCTTCTTGTTGAAATGAATGCATGTATGTCGCCGCATTTACTGAGTGCGACTTTGAGAGCAGCGCGTCGGTTTGATTGATTGTATTTGTGAATAAAATATCTAACCGTTTGAGCAGCGTGTATGTTTCTGTCTTTCTCTTCTCATCATGGAACAGTTGTTCGACGACGACGACGACGCTGACGAACGTCCCCCGGCGACGACAGCGAACCTGTTCTCGCCCACGTATTGCTGCGGCGATAGCGACCTGTGTCTCCTGTGCATCTATCAACAATGTGTACCTCGGCACATGGGAGAGCTGGAACGTTTCGAGACATTGCTCGCGACCACGAGTCGAGATGTGGGATGCGGCACGAAGACGTGCATCGAGCTCGTGTTGCAAAAGGCTAGCTGCTGCGGCGGCGGCAGCGGCGACGAAGACTTGCCCCTTTTGAGAAGCATGTCCGTGGACAAGATAAGCGATCACTTCGATCCCGTCTTCGGCGACCCGATGTGCGGGTACAACAGGCGGAAGCGATACGACTTCTTCGCCCTGTTCGACGAGACGAACGTGGACAATGCGAAATACGTGGACTTTGTGTTCGACGCGTACAAGCACAGTCGTTCGACGTCGTTGTGTCCGTATGCCCTGCTGAGCGTGTTTCTCTACGCGATCATGAGCTCGGCAATCGGCGGGGGAATGACGAGCGACTACAAGAAGAAGCACGACTTCCTGTGGCTGTACAACTGCTTGAGCAGTCACGGCATTCGCCAAGGAAAGCTTCGTTAGGCCAGCATGCATGCATCAGCCAGCCAGCAGTGCCTTGGAGTGCTGCGGCGACGTCACGTTCGGCCATGTGACCTTCGAGTTCTGTTAGGCATCAGCCAGTAGTGACGTCACGTTTAGTCACGTGACTCGGACCTTGAAGAGAGCGAGTGCTAATTTTAGCGGCCAATCGGGTCGGCCGTCTGACGTCTTCCAATGGGAGCCGAGTTAAGAGGAAAAAATAACGAGAGCTCGATCCGTCCAGCGGGTATAAAAGCGAGAGCAGATCGGACGGATGGATCATTCATCAGAATTCTAGCGAGCAAGCAAGTAACATGGCATACATTATGGATAATAACCAGTTCTACGACCCGCGCCATCCGGAGTACATCCCAACGGCAGCGGTGGCGGCAGCTTCGGAGTACGACGACGAGACGACGAGTGCCGCCGATAATCTGTTGGCCGATATAGAGTCGATGATGGACCAAGGAGCTGCTGCGACGACGACCAACACGTACACTCAGCAGCTGCTGCAGCAGCAACAACCGCCGCAGCAGGTCGTTCAGCAGAAGGTTGCTCAACCAAAGAAGAGAAAGCCTGCGGCAGCGGCGGCATTGTCCACAGAGAAGAAGGTGGCGGCGGCGAAGAAGCGCAAGTCGTCGTCGCATCGGCCATCGACTGCTGCTGCTGCTGCTGCTGCACAAAGCTCTAGCGACAGCGGCAGTAGTTACGAAGAGATGGTGGAGAGCGTTCGACACATCGGCGCGTCGCTCGAGAGTCTGGGGAAGCTGTCCGCGTCGATGTCGGACTCGAGACTGAAGAGCGACGTGGGCATGTCGCGGCAGCTGCTCGAGAGCACGATGACGGAGCTGAAGAGAAACATGGATCGAGTGTCGTGTCGCCTGTGCCGCCGCTCGCCGACGTCTTACCCGCTGGTGTTGCGGGGTTCGTCGTGCGACCACCCGTTCTGCTGTATCGACTGTCTCGGTAGCTACGCGGAGACGATGAAGAACAACCGTAGCAGGGCGTTCGCCTGTCTCGTGTGCGATGCGCCCGGAGCGATGACGCTGCAGAAGAATTGAATTGAATTGAACTGTACTGTTGTGAAATTAATAAATTTGTTGAAATGTCGAAACTTTGTTGATTGTGTCTATACATGCATGTCCTTTCCTCCTTCGAAGCGGCGACACGCTTTGTTACGCACCCTGCTTCGCTCGGTGACTAAGAAAGTTTGTCGTCGCTGTAAACATGAGTCGCGACTCAGAGTTTCTCCTTCACCCTGACCCAGAGTTTCTCCTTCACCCTGAGATAGACCCGTGCACGGCGGGATGCAGCTACCACTGGGCTAGGCATGAAACGTACCTATTTTGTATGGGATTCAAACTCGTGATCGACGGATCGAGAGTCCAGCGAGTTATCGAATAAGTAGAGTAAAATAGCTACTGTTATATTGTGCATATTTTATACATGTTACGAGCCAGTAACGTAGTGAGCGCATTTAGAAAAAAAACGCTCACTACGTTTTCGTGACGTCACAGCTTGCTCGCTTCTGATTGGTCGATTCAAATTTCCCGCCAAATCCCTGGCTTCTGATTGGTCGAGATGACATTAGGCCACGCCCCTAACTCACAATTATAGTAATAACACAGAATATTTAATTTTTGGGATCGTGATATATTGCTCGACTACATCCCTCCATTCAGCATCGAGCCACTCAGCAAGCAAATCAGCCATTGATGCAACACGTTCAGATGACACAGGCATGACGCTCTCTCGTTGTTGTTGTTGTTGGAAGCAGACCATAGAGTGCATGTGCCTGATATGTATGACAATAAAAGTAGACAACAATCAATCATCCCACCAGCATGCGACTTCAGCAAACAAATATTCCTGGTACCGTTGACGATCGCAATTAGTCTCATAGCCGCAAGCCAGATAGCGAAACACGTCACTCGAACCGACCTTTCGATTATGCTTTCCACAAATGCTGCATGTCAGTCACTGCTGTAACGTTACAGCGTCAGTCGTGAACGCTATGTACTGTTGTGTCATCCCATCGGATTACCTAGATGTATGCTGGCCGGTCGATTATAAGTGTGTCTATCGTGAACATGTTGCATCAATGGCTGAGTGGCTCGATGCTGAAGGGATGTCGTCGAGCGAGATCTGAGATCCAAAATTCATAATCTTATATATTACTATAATTTGGCGACTTCCGATCGGATCCAACCGTCTCGACCAATCAGAAGCCAGGGATTTTGGCGGGAACATTTGAATTGACCAATCAGAAGCGAGCAAGTTGTGACGTCACAAAAACGCAGTGAGCGCTTTTAGTAAAAAACCGCTCACTGCGATTTCAACCAATCAGAAAGCGAGTAAGTTGTGACGTCACGAAAACGCAGGGAGCGCTTTTACTCTGAGAGAGTTCCCTGCGTTTTCGATTCTGCTTTCAGCAAATGCCGCATGTCATCGTCGTCTATCACCCATTCGTCACTGCAGCGTTGCAACGTAAGTCGTGTATCGCTGTAGTGTACCTACATGTGTGCTGGTCGATTATATGTGTGTCTATCGTGAACATGTTGCATCAATGGCTGAGTGGTTCGATGCTGAAGGGATGTCGTCGAGCAAATATTATCCCGATACAAATAAAATCATAATCTGATATATTACTATAATTTGGCGACTTTCGATCGGATCCAACCGTCTCGACCAATCAGAAGCCAGGGATTTTGGCGGAACATTTGAATTGACCAATCAGAAGCGAGCAAGTGGTTACCTTTCAAAAACGTACGCCCCGTTTTTGTCCTGAAAGCGGGGCGTACGTTCTCGATTATGCTTTCCACAAATGATGCATGTCACGACCGCGTATCGCTGTTGTGTACCTAGATGTATGCTGGCCGACCGGCCGACTCTATGTGTCTCTCGTGAACGTGTTGCATCAATGGCAAGCAAGCTGTGACGTCACGAAAACGCAGGCCCCGTTTTTGTCCTGGAAGTGGGGCCTGCGTTTTCGTGACGTCACAATTTACTCGCTTCTGATTGGTCGATTCAAATGTTCCGGTCAAATCCCTGGCTTCTGATTGGTCGAGACAGGTTGATCGAATCGAAAGTCGCCAAAATATAGTAATATATCAGATTATGATTTTTTTGAGCGTGAGATCTCGCTCGACGAAATCCCTTCAGCATGGAGCTACTCAGCAAGTAAATCAGCCATTGATGCAACACATGCATGAAGCTCTCTCGTTGTTGGAGCCACACTATAGAGTTTCATGTACAGATAGCAGCCTGAGATACATAACTCGAACCGACCTTTCGATTCTGCTTTCAACAAATGTTGCATGTCATCGTCGTGTTTCGCTGTGTACTGTCGTGTACCTAGATATATGCTGACCGGCCGGCTGACTATATGTGTCTCTCGTGAACGTGTTGCGTCAATGGCTGAGTGGATGGATGGATGAAGGGATGTCGTCGAGCGAGATCTCCCGATCAAAATTTAATAATCAGATATATTACTATAATTGTGAGCTGGGGGCGTGGCCTAATGTCATCTCGACCAATCAGAAGCCAGGGATTTGGCGGGAACATTTGAATCGACCAATCAGAAGCGAGCAAGTTGTGACGTCACAAAAACGCAGTGAGCGCTTTTAGTAAAAAAGCGCTCACTGCGATTTCGACCAATCAGAAGCCAGAGACTTGGCGGGAAATTTGAATCCACCAAGCATGTACGATTGATATTTGTATTTCAAACAAGTAATACGCAGAAACAGGTAAACAATCCAGTCATTTCATTCGTATCAATACATTGATCATTCACAGCAGCACAGCATCAGCAGCAGTCTACTTCGACATCGTCGTCGAGCAATATATTGCCATACTCGTCATCGCATAGGTCGTCGTCGTCGCATATATCGCCATAACCGGCAACCGATCGTCGCGACTGCAGTAAACGTTCTCGAATGTTCTTCAGC
The DNA here is from genome assembly GCA_029237695.1 of Conchocele bisecta. NCBI lineage: Eukaryota > Metazoa > Mollusca > Bivalvia > Lucinida > Thyasiridae > Conchocele > Conchocele bisecta. Next base: position 23,476 of record JAQRGA010000307.1, on the reverse strand, counting down.
TCCCGTCGACCGATGCTAGGTACACGTCTGCGTGCGTCAACGAAGTGTGCTTCGTCGTAATCGTAGCTGTCATCATCTCTGCCAGGTTTTCGATCCGCCGTTCGCGCAGCCACTACCAATTGAATTTCTTCTTCGACGAGCCGAGCGATGGCCTGATCCCAATCTCGGCCAGACTTCTGGGTGCAGCGGCTGCTGTCGTCAGCGAAGAGAGCACGAGCGACGTCGCCCAGTGTCGTGTTGAGACCAGCCACGCGGCCGACGGGAAGCAGCGAGTCCAGTCTCTTCGCTAGCAGTTCGGACGTTATCTTGCCGCTGCGCATCGCCGCGACGCGAAACCTCTCGTGCAGCAGGTGCTTTGCTACGAGAATGTGCTGAAGCACGCCAAAGAACTTTTCCTCGATGCTGCGGTAGACGCCGTCGCCGTTGCGCAGTGGCCGGAATATGTTGCACAGCCGTCTCGTGAACTGTTCTTCGGTCCAGTCGCCAACCGGGATGAAGTCCAGTCTGTCATCCTCCACGGGCCGTCGACGCGGTGGACGTGAAATCTCGACTCGAACTTCACCATGTGGTTGTTGTCCATGAATCGCCGTGTGGACCTCGTCTCGTCGTACGTGCCGTAAACCTCGTACGGCGAATGGCTCGACAGGACGATGATCTGAGCATCTCTCGCAGGCGTCGATTGTCGGAGCCTGTGCCCAGTGCAGGGCCTCCCGTCAGCGACATCAAATGAGACCACGGCATCTGGCGACGAAGACTGCCGCATTCGTCTCGGAATATTATGAACTGCGACGAAGAGTGAACGCCGCCACTCGTGCATTCGTCCGCATTCGTGTTGGCGAATTGCGCGTTGTGATCGGTCGCAAAACGTCGCATGGCGCACAATGACTGGTTGGACTCGTGCGAGTAGATCCAGTAATGCTTGTACTTCAGGTCGGTGCGACCTTTGCAGCTCTCGATGGCAATCTCGTAGCACGGGTCAGCATCATCGGCGGCGGCAGCGGCAGCGTCTGCAGCGGCAGTTGTCGTTCTCAGTAGTATGACGTCGTATCGCTCGCCGAACTCCATGTCGTCGTTCATGTCGTCCTCGAGGTCCAACTCGGCGACCAGGATCTTCGCGTCGTCGATGACACCAACGTCTTCCAACTTGATGATGCCGTCTTCGAGCAACTCGCTCGTCGTGTGCTCGAGAAACTTTCTGTTGCGCTCTATGTTGTACAGGTTCTCGTGGCAACTTCGAACGTACCCTTCGATGGCCGCTCTCTCGAAGATCAATCCTCGCGTGTACACAATTGACGTCTCGTCGTAGTCGCTCTCGAAGAAATGCTGTCCGAGAAACGTGCGCTGTCCCATCGTGTAGTCGACGAGTACGGCGCATGCTTCAACTGGAGTGCCGTCTTGATCGTGTCGACTCCTTCGCGAAACCTCATCTTCTTCGCACTGTCGAGCAGGACGTGTCCCTCTCGCAAGACAATAACGTTGTCGATTCCCTGCTCGGCGGCGAACTGGGCGATCTTCTCTGCAAGTGGTGCCGCGATGGTGTCGTCGCCGACGAAGATGTGCACTTGACGGGAAAATATTGCAGCAATCGACATGGCTTGTTGGTTGAGTTGTGACCCGACACGAAGCCGCCTGTCGTATATATAGTGTGTGTCGTATTCCATATCATTATTTTTTGCTTCTTCGCGGGAAATTTGAATCGACCTATCGAGCAAGTTATGACATCGTCGTCATTTACAGGTACATGTACCATACCTCCCACTCGCCATTTGCTTTTTATTCACTCGAAACTACGTGTGACGTCACGTTTGGGTAAAAAAAAGCAAATGGCGGAGATGTTTTTTGTGGGGGGGGGGGGGGGTACTATAGTATATCCACCCCCTACCGCTACCCCCTACCGCTACCTTCCCTCTCTTTGTATTTTAAACCTGGGGAGTTTCTATATAAATATATTTACTACCAAGAGGTAGCGGTAGGGGGTAGCGGTAGGGGGTAGGATATACTATAGTACCCCCCCCCCCCCACAAAAAAAAACAAAATCATCTCCGCCATTTGCTTTTTTTACCCAAACGTGACGTCACACGTCATGTACAGCTTCGCACATCATTCACAAAGCGAGTGATGCACACACACACACACATAGAATGTTCGAGAGCAAAAAGAGAATCTGACGAGCTGAGAATATTCGAGAACAAACGCGCGCGGTACTAGCTTGACTCGCATATCGGACACCTGAGCAACCCGTCACGTTCCGATATGCGAGTCACGTCAGCGTACGTTCCCAGGCAATCTAGGCAGCAGAACAGGTGACCGCACGACGCTCCCGCGATCGACGGGTTAGTTGTCGGCGCACGGTGGCAGAGCTTGCACGACGACAGAGAAGAAGAAGAAGACGCAGACGCAGACGCAGACGCAGACGCAGACGCAGACGCATCGCTGTCCCTTTGCAGCTGTTCGACGACTTGTAAGAGACTCGGGTCCAACCGACTCTTCTTCGCGGCGTTGCAGTCGTCGTCGTCGTCGCACCTCTGTCTCTTGCGAGCACGTTGTCTCGTCGAATGAATGCCTTTGATGGTGCGCGTCACCTTACGCTGGTCGAGAGCGAAGAACTCTTCGAGCACAAGCTTCACGAATCGCCGTATCTGTTCGCTCGCGAAGCGGCTAGGCGGGAACAGCTCGTCGAATGCTGACATCATTTCGGCCAGTTTCTCCGGCGTGTACCTCTCGTAGTCGTCGTCGTCGTCGTCATCACTCTGCACAAATACGGCTTCGAACACGTCGTCGTACAGCTGTCTGCGATATTTCATGATATACTGCGTGTAGGCGGCGTCCTTCTCCAGTACGAGCTGGTCGACGTTGAGAAACGTTTCCAGTAGCTCGCCACTCGGCCTGCTATGTGCGCGATCTTCGTCGACAACGAGCTTGGCGAGCGCCAGATCCCAACACCTGCCGCTTTTCTGGTTGTTCCGCGTGTTGTAGAGTTCGCGAACGATATCGCCGAGTCTCGTCTTCAAGCCGACTACGTGGATGGGAAGAGTGTCGAGTATCACAGCCAGCGATGACCTGGACGTCTTATTTGGTTTAGAGACGAAGTATCTGGCGTTCAACAGGTTCTTGGCCCGTGTTATGTGTTGAAACACGCCGACTATGTTGTCCTCGGTGCTGCATATGATGCGGTGGTCGTCGTCGTCGTCGTCGTCGTCGTCTCTCTTCGTCAGCGGCTCGAACGATTTGCACAGCTGTCTCGAGAACTGTTCCCTGGTCCAATTGCTGGGTTCTATACAGTTGACGCGGTCTTCCTCCAACGGGCCGTCGACTCTGTGAATGAAAAACCTTTCTTCGAGCTGATTGACCACGTCCATGCCCATGAATCGCCTGCCCGTCTTTGCATCGTACTGTCCGTATATCTCGTATGGCGACAAATTCGACGCGATCACGACCTGCACGTCTTCGCGCGGCTGGTAAGAGTGGCCGTACGACTTGCAGTTGGCTCTCGTGCCGGCGGCAGTGCTTCCCGTCAGAGACTTCAAGAAGGGCCATGCCATTTTCTGATCCCCTTCGCTCTCTTCGAAGACGAGAAACTGTGCCGATTCGGGGGCACCCATCCAGTTGCTGGTGTCGCCCACTGAATACGCGTTGTACTTTGCGACGAACTCCTTTAAGAAGTGCGTCTTGCCGTAATTCGCCGTGTGACTGTATATCCAGTAATGCTTCTGCTTTATATCCAGTAGTCCCTTGCAGCTCTGGATGGAAATCGCGTACGGTTCGCGTTCCGGGTACGTGACACGATATTTCAGCGTCTCGGGATCCTTGGTCCAACGTTTGAATGTTGCTTCGCAACTGTCTCCCAGCTCCATGTCGTCGTTTGGGTTCTCATCGCGATCGAGGTCTGCAACAAATTGCTTGCTGTCTGCGATGCTACGAGCGTCTTGTAGGTTGATATGGCCTAGCTTCAGCGACTGTTTGGTAGTTTGCTCGAGAAGCTTTTGATTTCGATATTTACTTTTAACGTTCTCCCGGCTATCCGCGAGGTCGGCTTCGATCGACTCTTTCTCGAATCTCGGTCCACATTTGTACACAATTGCTGTCTCATCGTAGCCGCTCTTGAAGTAGTCCAACAGAAATGCACTCGGCAAAGGATTGAACGTCTTGATTCTGCTGGGTAATTCTTTCAACTTGAGCGCAGTTTGTATAGTTTTCATGCCGCTGTGGAACTTCATCGGTTTCGTGGTGTTTTGAAGAAGTACGTGTCCGTCGCTCGTGACGAATGCGCTCTCGATGTCTTTCTGTGTGGTGAACTGTTTCATCTTATCTTCGAGTCCGACGACGTCTTCGGCGCGCATATCATCTTTCCCGATGCAAACGTGTACATTAAGGGCGCATATTTGGCGATGTGTCATTGTTTCTTTGATGAGTGTGTGTGTGCGTGTGTGTTCTGGAACGGCATGCACTCAGTATATATACGGAGTCTCGAAATTAATCTCATTATTTATTTTCGAATAACCATTCAGCGAGAACGCGCTGGACTCTGGATCCGTCGATAATAGGCACGTTGCATGCCTAGCCCAGTGGTAGAGCCGTGCACAGGTCATCTATCTCAAGGCGAAATGCGATAAATGAGAGATTGTTCGGCATGCCGATTCAACAACGCCGTGCCGAACAATGTAGAACGTCACTACATTTTTTATTTCTTGATTTTGTTTTTTTTGTGGGGGGGGTACTATAGTATCCTATACCCCCTACCGCTACCCCCTACCGCTACCCCTTCTCTTTCGTATTTTAAACCTGGGGAGTTTCAATATAAATATATACTACCAAGAGGGTAGCGTAGGGGGTAGCGGTAGGGGGTAGGATATACTATAGTACCCCCCCCCCCCCCACACAAAAAAAACAAAATCATCTCAGCCATTTGTTTTTTTCATGACGTCACTCGATACAGCACAACCAACCAACTCAGGTAATGCATTAGCAACGAATTAAATCGATAATTTGCCGATACAAAACTGCTGTCTGATTTTCTCCCGACAGGACGTGCCGAAGCAATGGCAATACACGTAGCACTCGCGTTTCCCGCAGTCGTGAGTTTTCGTGCTCAATTTTAAGTAATACGAGCAAGGGTTACCAGAGGGATTTTTGTGTTCGGAAATCGCACAGAATTTGACACCATCGCACCACTTGAACCTGTTCTTGTCAACGTAAACGAGCGGCGTGTTGTGAAACTCTGAAAGGACGTGACCGTTGGACCGCCGGCGCTTCAGACGACCCACCGAGTAGCGGTCGATCGCGTCGACGAGTTCTTCTTTTTGATCGGCAGTGAACGTGTAGGACTTGATGCGTTCGTACTGTTGCTTAAGCCGATCTTCTTCTTCGTTCGCTTCCTTGCGCTTGACGACGAACAGACTGCGATAGATCGACGCAGGCCGAATGTTTTCAATCGCCATCTCGTCTGGCGCGCTCAGCTTCTGCACGTACTTGACGGCGATCTGCACCGGCAAGTTGCGCCTGTGCACGAGAGCACTGGTCATCCTGAGAGCTTGAGAAGTGGCAACAGCGTCGTCGTCGTCGTCGCTGCGGTGACACTCGAACAGCACGGGTATGAGCGGCCTAGATCCGTCCGGTTTCATGTTCATAGGCAGACGCACGTTGTGATTCTCTTCTCCGTAGATGGCCTCGTCGAAGATGGTCTCGTCGCCGATCTGTCGCAGGTGGCCGAACATGCCCCGGTAGACGTTCATCACTTTGAGCAGCGCCGCGACGACATCGTGTCTCATGAACGCGACTGTCGTGAACTTTACGATCAGCCGCACGCCCAACTTCACCTTGTCGCGGTCGTAGTCTTCGTCGTCTATCTGCTGTACCAGGTCGTCGCGCACGGACTCGTACATGAGAAACGTCGTGTTGCTCTCGTCCACTGGCAGCCGGAGAACAGAGCCGCATACGTGCAGAAAGAGCAGCTTCAGACTGTCGAACAGTTCCCGCTTGACGGCCCACTGATCGTCGCACTCGTACCAGCTGCGCACGTAGGTCGCGTCGTGGATGTCGATGTCCGCGTTGATCGTGTAGATAGGCAGCAGGTGGTTCACCGTCTCGTGATAGTAGTAGTCGCTGCCCCTGACGTGCTCGACCAGCTCCCGGGCGTACGCGACGTACGTCTCTATGGTCGTCGGCTGGGATGCGAGATGCCTGCGAATCGACTCGATCACCGACGCGGGAATGCGCCTGTCGATGTTCAAGCCGTTGAGCGTCACCGTGCGATGTTCTCGACCCTTCATCTTCGACAAGACTGGACGGAACGCCGGCATGTCGAGTATCAACTCCGATCCGTACGTGCTGCCGTCCGAGTTGCCCGCCATCATCTCGCACAGTATGGCGGTCGGGCGGAATTCCATCGTTGGTCTGGGATACGCGCCGTAGTAGCGCAGCAGTGCTTCGCGCAGGTATTCCCTGAACTCGTCGCCCTTCTTCATGTCGATGCCGAAGAGCGGGTCGGCGATGGCCTTCATCATGTATCGCGTCAGGAAACTCGGCGGCTTGTCGACCACTTTCGCGCTGGCGAACACTTCGTCGTCGAGCTCGCGAAACTTTTCCGTCTCGTGATACAGCACCGTCTTCTCGAACGTGTCGATCATGGCGTCGTACTTGTCACTGTCTCGTCGATCGAGAAACTCGGAGGCCGTCATGTCGCCGAAACTCTTGGCCATCGCGTAGTTGGTCACGATCCCGGCAGAGTCGTCGTGAGTGTACTTCTTGGACAGCTCGTTCAGTCGGGCGTACGTCTCGAGCGACAGCTTCACGAACAGCGTCACCCGCTCGCCAAACTTGCGAATCTCGGCCAGCGCGGCGTGGAACGGAACTCGAGCGGCACGATCGGCCAGATACGTCAAGACGAAGAACATGCCACAGCCTACCGTCTCATGGTCGTCGTCGTCGTCCTTGCTCTCCTTGGCGGCCGCCACCAGATGATCGAACGCGATTCGAAGCCTGTAGAAGCTGTGAGTCATTCCGTACTGGAAGTAGAAGAAGCACATCGCGTGTGTCTGGTACGCTCGCTCGTCGACATCGTAGTAGACTCCCTGAAAGAATCGATTCACGGCCGACAGGTCCTTCGAGTAGAGCGCCGAGAAGTACGACTTGCCCTTCCACCAAACTGTCAGCGGTTTCTCTGGCACGAGGTCGCGGTACAGGCGGCCAATAAAGAGTCTCATGGGCAGAATGCATCGGTTGGCGATCACCTCGTCGGCAAACTCTGTCCCGGCAATCTTCAAAATCCGATACGGCGTTGACAAGTCGTCGCAGATTTCTGCCTCGCCGCTTTTCAACACGTGCAACTGCAGCAGTACGTGATCGTAGTGGTCGAACGTTCTCGTCACTTCGACGGTGGTCGGGTCTGATGGGCAGAGAAACAACAGCTGCATGTCGCACGTCGCCGCGTGTATCACCGACTTCACATCGAAACTGGTGGGAATCGTGATCGCTTTCATATGTATGCTCGGCATCGTCACTGTCACTGTCACTGTCTTGTCGGCAAATGATGCAGTGGTGCGACGACCGTGTCATTTTATGTGTAGTCTAAAAATAGATTTCAGCATTATATAATGCTGAAGGCTCTCCGATAGTCAGACACAAAAACTATATAAGCTGAGTACATGCCATTCCAGATCACACGTACATACTATCATCATCATCATCATCATCATCATGGAAATACATGCTAAAAACGTTCACTTTCGTCTCGGAGACGACGACATCAACGCCAGCGATCTCCGTGAGAAGATTGAACGGTTCGCATCGCAAAAGCGAATCGAGAATGTACTCTTCATGCGTGACGGAAACGTTCTTCTTCAAAGCGGTATCGGCGGGAAAAAGATTAAGTTGAACAGCGGCGTCAGGACGATCCAGACGGCCATGCAGCTGCGCCAATTACCCACGATATTGAAGACGTTCGATCCACTACCCAGTGCGTTTCTCGCGCACTATTTCAAGAGAGCGGCTACGATGAGACAGTAATTGTGTACAAACGTGGACCGAGATTCGAGAAAGAGGCAATCGAAGCCGACCTCAGGTGGACAGCCGGGAGAATCGAAAACTTCTCGAGCAAACTGCCAAACAGTCGCTCAAGGACGGGTTTTGCGTTCATCGTGTAGACGGTCGCGTCAGCTGTGTCGATCCGAGTAAGTGGACCGACGAGCAATTCTCGAAACAACTGTGCAAAATATTCCATCCATTGTTGAAAGGCGTCGCCGGCAGTACGAGAGAGAAAAGGATACTCGGCGTCTTTGAGCATATCCAGATGGCGCAAAACCTGTCGATTGCGAGATATTTCGCGTCGAACCGCAGCGAAACGGTCATAGATGCGCTGGCTGATAGACTAGATGTGCTACCAATCTCAATACAAACCCCGTCTCGAGACGAGTCTGGGCGATATTGCTCGAGCTCTCTACGACAAAAGCAACAAGAAGAAAGGTGGCCTATCCTTGGAGCTCGCCCTCTCCAAACTCGTTGACGACGAAAATTGTGCGCCAGCGAGCGGCCAACTGCTGGAGCGGTTTTCTGAACGTTGAACAGTTCCATCTTCGGAAGGACGCAGCATACATGCAGTACATACGAAAGCATCGCAAACAGCTGTACGATGGCGTGTTCGACGCGACGATGACCGATGACTGCGACGACGACGGTATGTACTCTCCGGAGATACTAACTGAAATGATGTCCGAGTTCGACGAGCGTTTTCCCTCCAGTCGCTTCGCCAGTGAACAGATACGCATATTCCTGAAGCTCGTCCTGGAAGAGTACTTCGCGCCGGATCAGAGTAAAGTGATGCGGATGGTTCAACTCATCCAGGTAGCAGAAGCACGACGTGTCGGGAAGAGACCGAGATGCAATGACAGCAGCACGTTCGACCCAAACGCTAAACGCCAACGACGTGAATCGATACCAGACGCGAATGCTGCCATTCGTACCACGGCAGATTCATGCCAGCCACGTTGAACTATGCCGAGCAGTTCAACACACATATATCACAAATAAACTTGTCTTTAAGCATCTCATGGTCTATTGTCTTGTGATAGCATAATTACAGAGATCGTCAAGCGAGCGCGATCTCGCTCGCTTTTCGACTTCCTATCGGAGTACCTTCATGCATTCGTGCTGACTGACTGACTGACTGACTGACTGACTGGTTATCTGCTTGTATGCTGGCCGGCTATATGTGTGTATGTCTAAGTAAGCGTAGCTCATACCGCCGTGCACAGGTTGCGGGCGTCATGTAGAACCCCGGAACATAAACAACGAACAGCATTTCCATATCAACTAATTTTATTTCATCAACCAGCTCATAGCACACACTCGACGATGACAAACTGCACACACAGCTGCTGACTCGCTTTCCACTCGCTCATCAATGCGCTGCTCGCCTGACGTTTCGATCGCGTGCACCAAACGGACATGTCGTTGAAAATTATCACTCCGATTGAACAGCCGTCCGCAGCGATCGCACAGCTTGACCGCGCTGTCGCCGTGAATCGTCTTCTCGTGTCGAGTCAGGTTGCGCTTGTCTGTAAACATTTTCTCGCACGTATCACAGATGTATGGCATGATGATTGTGATTGCACAATCCTTACACCGGTATATATACGATTCGGCTGTGATACTGAGTTACCCATTATTTTAGTTTGGGTACGGATCAGTCACGTGACTGATCAGCATTCTAGTTACACGCTGTCGTCCGCCGCTGTGTGTGTGGGGTGGACGTGTGTCTCTCTCCCTCTGCATCTCACTAACGTATATGTATCGCTAACTGTACCAACGGCAAAGCGTAGCGTAGCGCAACATGGCAAGCGTTGCACCGTACGTGTGCATGTGCTAAGAGATGTGCAAAGACATGTGGCGCAGCTCTTTTTTTTTTTCTTTTTTTTTTTTTCATTTCGAACAACAACTGATCCAGTGTCGATGTTGACACGTTGCTGGTCGAACAACAACTGATCCAGATGTGCAATGTAAAAAAATTATCCTATCACTGATGGGTCGGTCAATTACTTTTTCCGCCGATGCAGGCTATGAGAGACAGCATAAAATGTTGTTCGCATATCACAAGAAAGTTGGCCAGTTTTCAGTGTCAACATCGACACGTTGCTGGTCGAACAACAACTGATCCAGATGTGCAATGTAAAAAAATTATCCTATCACTGATGGGTCGGTCAATTACTTTTTCCGCCGATGCAGGCTATGAGAGACAGCATAAAATGTTGTTCGCATATCACAAGAAAGTTGGCCAGTTACCTCAGTGTCGATGTTGACACGTTGCTGGTCGAACAACAACTGATCCAGGTAGCAGAAGCACGACGTGTCGGGAAGAGACCGAGATACAACGACAGCAGCACGTTCGACCCAAACGCTAAACGCCAACGACGTGAATCGATACCAGACGCGAATGCTGGTGTGCATAGTCGTACAGCTTCCGGGGCTGCCATTCGTACCAACTATGCCGAGCAGTTCAGATTTAATTGGAAATAAACTTGTCTTTAAGCGTTATCATGGTCTATTGTCGCTTGTGCTAGCCTAATTATAGAGATGTCGCTCGACGACATCCCTTCAGCCACGCACTCAATACATAGAGTCGGCCAGCACATTCTTCTAGAACAACATTCTGGGAGTGTATCCCTCTCTGCGATAAAAATAGGTTCGCGTACCCACAATGCATTGCGACGAGGGAGAGAGTGATACACACATAGAATGTTCGAGAGTAAAAAATATCTGACGAGCATTCTAGTTACACGCTGTCGGCCGCCGCTGTGTGTGTGTGGGTGGGCGTGTCTCTCTCCCTCTGCATCTCATTAACGCATATGTATCGCTAACTGTACCAACGGCAAAGCGTAGCGTAGCGCAACATGGCAAGCGTTGAGTGTGTATGTGCGAAGAGATGTGCAAAGACATGTGCTAAGACGTGTGCTCTTACATGTGGCGCAGCTCTTTTTTTATTTTTTTTTATTTCATTTCGAACAACAACTGATCCAGATGGCCCCACGCAACAACTTGAGTGCTGCCGAGCGGCGAAATGCATTAGCGTGCGAGACTGTCAGTGCATTGTCAGTCAGATGGCGGGCGGCTGTCTCGCTGAGCACAACGGTGAAAATTTCATCGAGATCCGTCGACGCAATGCAAAGTTAGAGCAATTTTAAGTAAAAAGCAAATGGCGGAGATTTTGTTTTTTTGTGGGGGGGGGGGTACTATAGTATCCTACCCCCTACCGCTACCCCCTACCGCTACCCCCTTCACTTTCGTATTTTAAACCTGGGGAGTTTCAATATAAATATATTTACTACCAAGGGGGTAGCGGTAGGGGGTAGCGGTAGGGGGTAGGATACTATAGTACACACACCCCCCCCCCCCCCCCCCCCCCCCCCACAAAAAAAAACAAAATCTCCGCCATTTGCTTTTTTACCCCACCTAAACTTCAACTCGCTGCAGTGGCCCGATCACGATGAAGTCTTCACCGTTACGTACGAGTCGACGGCCACAATGACATCGACTCATGCTGGTTAGTTACCGCACCCAGCAGACTCAAAACGAACAAGATATATCGGCTCTAGCGAGATTGCATATTTTCCGTCACACTTTCTCAAATGGGCTTCGGACCATTCAGTTCAGCAGATCGGTGGTTGCTGCAGCTGCTATCATGAACAGCAACCACCGAGCTGGTGAACTGGCGGGTTAAAAATGTGCAACCTCGCAGCCATCGCCGGCTAGCAAGTAGTTGTTTGTTTGAACGTCTCAGAAGGTAGTAAGACCACGTCTAGTGCGAACGAGTACCGAATTCGACTAGCACGACTCGCACCTAACACGCCGCGGGCAATTGCCAGTACTATGCGGCTACAGTGGAGTCGGGAGGTCAGACTTGAAACGTTTGCGGAACTGGGTTTCCAACCTCTCGGTCAGTCACGCCAAGACCGGGGAAGCTGCCTTTGAATCCAACTCAACACACTGACTGGTCAGTGCGTCTCGTTTGGAATCGCAGAGCAAAATCCGACGAGACGCGGTTGACACTGGCTTTTATACCAGATCTCAGTCTCGTTATTTTTCTGATAGCATTATTATTTTTTTCTCCGTTATCTCGGCTCACATTGGACGACTGCCGACGCATTCACGTAACTGCCTCTCTGATTTGCCGCTAAAAATAGCACATGCTCGCTTGAAGGTACGTATCACGTGACATTAGTGACGCATTTTTGAGTTAGTGACGTCATCACGTGGGTCGGCGACGTTCTAGATTTTTCGGCACGGCGTTGTTGAATCGCTCAGCGCGATGCTGTAACATGTAAAACAACTTCAACACCATGTTACTGTCGATGCGGTAGTCAGAATTCGTTCAGGTCTTCGAGTTTGTGACACTTGAGATGCAGGCTTTCATACGAGACAACATTCGCGATATGTAAAATTTTTCGCATCTCGCCAAAAATGTTGGTCTAACATGTAAGCCTTCAACTCCATGTCACTGTCGATGCGGTGGTACGATAGCGGTAAAGTATTCACCGTTGCGACCTTTGAGACGGCCACTATGAGACGAGATGACTTAAAACCTCGACATGTCAAAATGTTCGCATCTCAACAAAAATGTTGATTCATTGCCCCACCCACTTGATTTAACACGTAAAACTACTTCAACCCCGTTTCACTGTCGATGCGGTAGTCAGATTGTGTTCAGGTCTTCGAGTTTGTGGCACTTGAGATGCAGTCTTTCATAAGAGACCACATTCGCGATATGTAAAAGTTTTCGCATCTCGCCAAAAATGTTGGTCATTTACCCCACCCACCTGATTTAACACGTAAAACTACTTCAACCCCGTTTCACTGTCGATGCGGTAGTCAGATTGTGTTCAGGTCTTCGAGTTTGTGGCACTTGAGATGGCGATCATAACGGTGAAAAATTCATCGAGATCCGTCGACGCAATGCAAAGTTACAGCAGTTTAACGCATTGCGTCATTTTAGTGTGAGTGATTCATCGCCGCGTTTGTTCGAGAACATTCCAAGTTGGCTGGCTGTGTGTCATAGCGCCGGTTGGTTGCGTCTCTATCTCGCTCGCTCGCTCGCTCGCTAGCTCAGTAGTTCCATGTGTGCATCTCATCGCGTGAATTGTGGTCTGCGACAAGCATTTGTGTTTGTGACGTCATTACGCCGGCGACGTTCTAGATTTTTCGGCACGGCGTTGTTGATGCTGTAACATGTGAACCTACTTCAACTGAATGTCCCTGTCGATGCCGTGGTCAGATTGTGTTCGGGTCTTCGGGTTTGAGTCAATTGAGATGTAGGCTTTCATGCGATGCTACATTCCTGACATGTAAAAATGTTCGCATCTCGCCACCCACATTACCCCACCCACCCGATTTAGCATGTAAACCTACTTCAACTGCATGTGGTAAGATTGTGCTCGGGTCTTCGGGTTAGAGGTACTTGAGATACAGGCAGGCTGTCAGGCGAGACAACATTCCTGACATGTAATTTTTTTCGCATCAAATGTTGGACCGTTACCCCACCCTCTCGATTTAACATGTAACATTCATTTCAATCGACTCTAAGATGACCCCCGCAACCTGTGCACGGCGGGACGATCTACCACTGGACTAGGTATGCGACGTGCCTATTTTTCTTGTTTGCCTCTAACGCATCCCGCCCGCAACCAACCTGTACTCGCCAAGGTAAGCTTCGTTAGGCATCAGCCAGTAGTGACGTCGTCACGTTCGGCCATGTGATAAAGAACCTTCGAGAGAACGAGTCTGTGACGCACGCTCGGTACGGTGACAAAGAACTGTTATATTGTATGGAGATAAGATAGGTTTAGATATACACGCGTTTAATACAACCACTGCGTCATAGAATGAGACATGCAGGGTGAGGCAGTACATGGCTGTCAACATGTATCAATTACATCTAATTTGAGTCTGCATGGTACATTATAAAACCTGTTGAAATGTTGAACCTTGTAGCTTGTGACTATGTACATACGTCCTTTCCTTCGAAGCAGCGACAAACTATGTTGCACCCTGCTTCGCTCGGTGGCTAAGAAAGTTTGCCGCTCGCTCGCTAAGTCGTACTCAGAGTAGATGGCATCGTTAGCGAGAAGACTACTATTTATTTATATTTTTTAAATCCGTCAGTGACGTCACTGACAATGGCCCCAAGCAACAACTTGCTTGAGTGCTGTCGAGCGGCGAAATGCATTAGCGTGCGAGACTGTCAGTGCATTGTCAGGTGGCGGGCGGCTGTCTCGTTGAGTGCAACGGTGAAAAATTCATGAAGATCCGTCGACGCAATGCAAAGTTAGAGCAATTTTAAGTAAAAAGCAAATGGCGGAGATGATATTTTTGTGGGGGGGGGTATATAGTATCCTACCCCCTACCGCTACCCCCTACCGCTACCCCCTTCACTTTCGTATTTTAAACCTGGGGAGTTTCAATATAAATATATTTACTACCAAGGGGGTAGCGGTAGGGGGTAGCGGTAGGGGGTATGGATACTATAGTACCCCCCCACAAAAAAAACAAAATCATCTCAGCCATTTGCTTTTTTACCCCATGTAAAACTTCAACTCGCCATAGATGTAGTCGATGCAGTGGTCATATTATGTGTGTTACGGTCTTCGATTTATGATCTAAACATAAACAACCAGACTCGGGCTCAGGCTCAGGCTCAGGCTCAGGCTCAGGCTCAGGCTCAGGCTCAGGCTCACTCTACAGAGAGAGGGTATACCTCAGCATAAAACAACTTGTTCAATACAATCAGAATGTTCGAGAATCCGAGGTAGTGACGTAAATTTGAGTTTGTGACGTCATCCCGTGTGTCGTGACGTTGGCGACTTTCTGTCTGGATTGTTCGGCACGGCGTTGTTGAATCGCTCAGCGCAATTATGCAACATGTAAACTACTACTTCAACTGCTGCATGTCCTTGTCGATGCGGTATTGTGTTCAGGTTTTCGGGTTTGAGTCACTTCAGATACTTGCTTTCAGGCGGCGATAAAAGTTCGCATCGAGTTGTTGAGCAGTTACTCCACCCACCCGATTTAACATGTAAACCTACTCCACCCACCCGATTTAACATGTAAACCTACTTCAACTGCATGTCGATGCGGTATAGTCAGGCGAGACTACATACTCAGCATGTTATCGCCGCCGCATTTCACCCTGAGTCTTATTTCAACATCCAACCCAATACATGTACACCGTTGACGACAGTTTACACGACCGATTAACGTGGTGTGGTGTGGTGTACAGTGAGTGAGTCATCAACATAGGTAATCGACAAGAATAGATTGTTCGTTCATTCTCGTGTCGCGTACCGAGAGAGAGAGTCATACAGTTTAATAGCCTGATTAACGTGGTGTACAGTGAGTGAGTCATCACGTCGGTCGCGACGATCTAGATTTTTCGGCACGGCGATGCTGCAACATGTACATCTTCAACTCCATGTCACTGTCGGTATGGTAGTCAGAATTCGTTTGTTAAAATGTTATGTTTGACAGCTACCCCACCCACCTGATTTTCAGTGTCGATGTTGACACGTTGCTGGTCGAACCACAACTGATCGAGTTGTGTACTGAAAAGAAATCCGATTACTTTTTTTGCAACGAGCTCGCTGATTGGTTAAATACTTATTTTTTGTAACGAGCTCGCTGATTGGCTCATTATTATTCTCATGCTTACTATAAAATATCTGTGTATGTGCCAGTCCTAAATCAGTTCAAATATGTCTGGCAATATGAACGCATCGTCCAACAGCAGCACGTCAATGACAACGAGAACCGAAGACTGGGATGAACAGATACGGCGAGACCCGGCACCTTCATTTGCGATACGGGGTCGACCTACGCTGCGGACAACACACAGATTACTGCTCACATGTCGCAGCTGCGGTTCCAGAGACTGCCCAGAACATGTGCAATACCTCAAGCGTGTTGCTGACTACGACGACTACCAACACCGAACCTTGATCGCCAGACACCATGATTGAACATCAAAAATACAACGGCCCTTTTCAGGGCCACTCATGTACTCACGAAAGATAACTTGTGCAATAAAATGTCTTAACCGTTCACGCCTTGCAACTGGGGGGCCAAAAAAAGGGGGGGGTGGGGGGGGTCTTTTTCAAGTAGGGGGGGGGGTCAATTTCTAGAAAAACTCCAATTGACGCTATCCACCACGCGGTCGATCACGCCAGAAATAATCGACGAACAGAAAAATGCAAGTTTGGTACTACGAAGTATCGGCTCCAGGCACTTTTAGTCCCACGGCATGTCGCCGTTCAACAAGACGGTCTTTTTTTATAATTTTTTTTTTGAAAAGTTTTGTAATCCATCAGGAGGCTGTCGTCGAACAACGCGGGTTTGATATTAAGGGAGATAACCGTATTTCCTTAAAATGTTTAGTCCCACTGCGACATGCCGTTCAACAAGACGGTCTTTTTTTTATAATTTTTTTTTTATAATTTTTTGTTTTCATAATTTGTATAATCCATCAAGAGACTGTCGTCAAACAACGCGACTTTGATAAAAGGGGCGATAACCGTGTTTCCTTAAAATGCTTACGAATATAACTAACGCAGTATCGGCGACATGCCGTTCAACAACGCTGTGTTCTTTTTTTTAATAAGGTTAGTACTCCAGCAATCAGTGACGTCACGACTGCCGGCATTGTGTACATCGAGTCCCACGGTGGCTGCATGCCGTCGAACAACGTGGTGTTTTTTTATTGTTAATTTTAATAAGCCTACTCATATTGGGCTGTCGTCGAACAACACGGTGGCTGCGATCAGTGACGTTACACCCATGTTGTTGCGGCGTACAATTAAGGAGACCTCTCTCTCAAATACTGCACAGTCGTCAGCACTCGCTCGCCGTAGAGACATAGGCCATCGACCAACAGCACAGCAAGTCATGCACTAATGTATCAGCTGCACGTCCGATTACGGAGAACTCTCTTAAATACTGTACAGTCGTCAGCACTCGTTCGCCGTAGAGACGAAGTAGCCGAGACGACAGCATACTAACACACACGACGAAGACCACCCCGTGTCTATCTGTACACGTACTCTATGATGTGGTTTCAACAACGAGAGAGATAGAGAGCTTCATGCATGTGTTGTATCAATAGCTGGGTGGCTGAAGGAGGGATGTAGTCGAGCAAATATCATCACGATCCCCAAAAAAATATTTATTCTGTGTTATAGCTACCTTCATCAGCACGCTCGCAGTCAGGCAGTGTTTGACGACAAGAACAACCACGTGTCTATCTGTACACGTACTCTATGATGTGGTTTCAACAACGAGAGAGATAGAGAGCTTCATGCATGTGTTGTATCAATAGCTGGGTGGCTGAAGGAGGGATGTAGTCGAGCAAATATCATCACGATCCCCAAAAAAATATTTATTCTCTGTTATTTACAATATTGGGCAACTTTTGATCCGATCAAACTGTCTCGACCAATCAGAAGCCAGGGATTTTGGCGAAACTATTTGAATTGACCAATCAGAAGCGAGCAAGCTGTGACGTCACGAAAACGTAGGCCATGCTTTTAGCGAAAACACATGGCGTACGTATTCGACCAATCAGAAAGCGAGTAAGCTGTGACGTCACACCCATGTTGTTGCGGCGTACAATTAAGGAGACCTCTCTCTCAAATACTGCACAGTCGTCAGCACTCGCTCGCCGTAGAGACGAAGTAGCCGAGACGACAGCATACTAACACACACGACGAAGACCACCCCGTGTCTGTCTCAATACATGTGGTGAAAGCTACCTTCGTCAGCACGCTCCCAAAATATCAGGCAGTGTTCGACGACAACAACAACCACGTGTATATCTGTACGTGCACTATATGATGTGGTTCCAACAACGAGAGAGATAGAGAGCTTCATGCATGTGACTATCGTGAACATGTTGCATCAATAGCTGGGTGGCTGAAGGAGGGATGTAGTCGAGCAAATATATACACGATCCCAAAAAAATATTTATTCTGTGTTATTGAGACGAAGTAGCAGAGACAGCATACTAACACACACGACGAAGACCACCCCGTGTCTGTCTCAATGCATGTGGTGAAAGACCACGTGTATATCTGTATCTGTACATGTACTCTATGATGTGGTTCCAACAACGAGAGAGATAGAGAGCTTCATGCATGTGACTATCGTGAACATGTTGCATCAATAGCTGGGTGGCTGAAGGAAGGATGTAGTCGAGCAAATATATACACGATCCCAAAAAATTATTTATTCTTTTTTATTTACAATATTGGGCAACTTTCTATCCAATCAAACTGTCTCGACCAATCAGAAGCCAGGGATTTTGGCGAAAATATTTGAATAGACCAATCAGAAGCGAGTAAGCTGTGACGTCACGAAAACGCACGCCATGCTTTTAGCGAAATCACATGGCGTGCGATTTCGACCAATCGGAAAGCGAGCAAGCTATGACGTCACACATTATATAAAAAAATAATCGAACTAGATAAGTATATAAATTCGAGAGCAGATCGGATCCATCATCAGTAATGAAACGCAAACGAGAGGAAATTACATTGTGGGACGCAGCTGACGTCCATCGACACAAGACGTTGTGGCATTGGTGGCAATCCATTCGAAGACGTGACTTCGACGCGGGGATGCCCGGTGATCGAGTATCATTAGAGGATGCTGTTGACAACGTTGTGGTTAAGAAACTCAAAAAAGACTCTCAAATCAAGACGACGACGTTCAGCGTGGGACTGAGACCGACGAAGAACCAGCGTCGGGTTTTAAACGAAATGCTCCGGGTCAGCAAGCACGCCTACAACTGGTGTAATTTTCTGGTTCGAGAGAAAGACTTCAAGCCGAATCACTTTGAGTTGAGCAAGGTTGTGAGCAAGACGAACGCGGTCGACGTGTCTCCGGAGTACAGGATGAGCGGCGACGACTGGTTCTTCCAAAATAAAATAAAATGACCTGCATCAAGAATGCTTCGTGCAAGAACTACGCCACTATGTACAAATCAGCTAGGACGAATCAAAAGAATAGCAAAGTAAACATGAACGACAAAGATACTCGCGTTCTGAGGGAAGGCAGTTTCGAAGTTCGGAAGCAGTACGCACGATTTCTGAACGAGACGGACACTAAAGACTGGAATATTCGCGACAAGTCAATTGCTATTATGTCCGACAACTTCTCAAGGACGAAGAAGAACGTGAAAGAAAGATTCGTAAGGCTGTCGAAGTCGATCAGCAAGCTACCTCCTATAAACCATGCAGTCAAAGTCAAGAAACGAGCCAACGGAAAGTTTGTGCTGCAGATCCCGTGCGATCCGTCGTACACTCGACGTGTGCAGTCCGAGAAGCCTAGCTCTATGTGCGGCATCGATCCTGGCGGCAGAACATTCGCGACTGTCTACGACCCTACCAACGTTCTGGTTTTTCAGGTGGGCTTAGAAGAAGACAAGCAATGCTACATGCGGAAAGTACACCGCAACATCGACGAGACACACTGGCATCTCGCGAACGCGCAGAAAAGATCACAGCAGAAGGCGCAAGACGATCGAAGTTCGCAGCTGAAAAAGTTGCACCTGAAACTGAAGACGTTCGTCGACGACATCCATCTCAAGCTCTCGTCTCAACTTGTGAAAGACTATCGATACGTTGCACTGGGCAAGATACCCGTTTCCCGGATAGTAAAGAAGGACCGACCCAAACATTTGAACAAGAAGGCAAATCGAGATCTCCTGTGCTGGTGTCATTACGCTTTCAGGGAACGGCTACTTCACCGCTCGGCCGAATCTGACTGCAACGTCATAGTTCAAGACGAAAGTTATACTTCCATGACCTGCGGAAAGTGTGGACTAAAAAACAAAACGTTGGGATCTAGTGAAACGTTCAATTGCAGCACATGTGACTATGCGACTCATCGAGACGTGAACGGTGCGAGAAACATTCTTCTCAAGGCACTTGGAAAGTTTCCGTTCGCCTGAACCGATGCAACAACAGCAATACGGCTGACTTATCCGTAATTCGGTCTAATCGAAATGCCACGAATCGCACATGCACGCGTGTCCGGGTCGTGGCACTCCGGTTGCCGAAACAAAATAGGTCCAACTTCGAAAATATCAACAACTTTTGGGACAACTGCCGCTAAGCGTCGTCATCGCTGGCTTCGAAACCACCAAAAGGAAAGTTCTGATACCGAACGTCGATTCTAAACGCACGGATTACGCACGAGCTGCCGTCAACGACTTGCCGCTTTTGAATTTGGAAAACGGTCATGGCGAGATCACGGACAACGTGGTTCCACGCAATTCAAAGAGAAAGTGGGTGGCGACTACCGACGACACAGCGGCGAACAAACGACGACTACGCGTATCGCTGCAGCAGGATGAATACGATGGCGATATGGATGCTGATGACGACGTCGACGACGGACATGTGGAATGGCGAGGGAGCCAGTGATGCTGCGTAGCTGTGCTGAAGTGAATTTGATACGAATGAACTGTGCTGATTGTTTACCTGTATCATCTAGACATTGCGTGTTTGAAATAAACAATGTTACTCTCATATATCTGTCTTGTCGTGCATGTCAAACCGTACTAGCTTCTGATTGGTCAATTCAATTATCCCGCCAAATCTCTGGCTTCTGATTGGTCGAATGCGTACAACCCGCCTTCAAAAGAAGAATGGGTTGTACGTTTTAGTGACGTCACAACTTGCTCGCTTCTGATTGGTCAATTCAAATGTTCCCGCCAAAATCCCTGGCTTCTGATTGGTCGAAACGGTTTGATGTGATAGAAAGTTGCCCAATATTGTAAATAACACAGAATAAATATTTTTTTGGGATCGTCATGATATTTGCTCGACTACATCCCTCCTTCAGCCATTGATACAACACGTCCACGAGAGACACATATAGTCGACCGGCCAGCCAGCCAGCATACATCTAGGTCACAACATCACACACACACACACACACCCACACACACTCGCAACATAATACAAGTTAAATTTGTTTGGATCGTGATATCTCGCTCGCTCGACGACCTCCCTTCATCCACATATAAAGCAACGCTTAGCTGTCCTGTTAGAATCGCATTCGGGCTACGACCATGTTTATGCTCAACCGCGTGTCGACCTGTCTCGCCTGCAGCTATACTTCTTTTTTAATTATTATTTTTGGCGGGAAATTTTGAATCGACCAATGCTAATCTGAACACGAGTTGTGACGTCATGAAAAAAGCAAATGGCGGAGATGATTTTTTTGTGGGGGGGGGTACTATAGTATCCTACCCCCTACCGCTACCCCCTACCGCTACCCCCTTCACTTTCACGTTTCGTATTTTAAACCTGGGGAGTTTAACTATAAATATATTTTACTACCAAGGGGGTAGCGGTAGGGGGTAGCGGTAGGGGGTAGGATACTATAGTACCCCCCCCCCCCCCCACAAAAAAACAAAATCATCTCCGCCATTTGCTTTTTTATGCCCAAATATGACGTCACAAGTCGCTAATTTACTCTATTTATTCAGCCAAGCCTCTGTAGCTCAGTTGGTAACGCGATGGATCCGTCGATCTCGGGTTGGTTGGTATGCTGCATACCTAGCCCAGTGGTACATGTTGCGGGAGTCATCTATCTCGTGGTAAAATGCGAATGAAAATAACAACACATGAAACGGTCGACGACAACTACGTTTTATTAAAGACCCAATGAATGAATTAATAACAAATCGCTGGCTGCGCGTCACCGACGCTGTCCGTACGTGTTCACTCTGCAGCACGTCTTGTATCCGGAACGGCGGCCACCGAAGCTCATTAGCACCCGCAGCACCCGCAGCAGCCGCCACCGACTCGCAGGACGACGGTAGCTGGAACAGTTTTCCCACGCTCGCGTCTGCCAGGTGACAGTAGCCGCTGCCGTCTGGGCGGCGGAACAGCTTGTACGACGATACGTGCGCGAAGTAGTCGTCGCTCGTCAGTGTCACCTTTGTCGCGTCGAAGCGGACGAGACACGCCGCGTGGTCGATAGCGGCGGCGGCGTCGTTCATCTCCCTCGATCCCCTGCTGCCGAGCACGTACTTCTCGAAGTGGCCGTAGTCGCCGCGCGTCTCCATCGATAGCGGCAACTCGACAGGTGGTTATCTCTCACTTGCTTGAAGACGTACAACGGCATCGATCATGTATTCCTTCCACTGTGTTGTTTTCATTCCGGTTTCGCGCCAGTCTTTGCAGTATATTTTCAAACTGTAAATCGCTTTAAGTTCGTGGCTGATCTCATAAAGATGAGAGACTGCTTCTGTCCAGTTTTGTAGAATGTCTTCTTCGTCGACCATCTGCATCATTTCGTCGAAACATTCGCGGATTTGCCCTACTGTGAATTTCTGTTGGTCTTCACACTTTGCGGGACGGCAGCAAGTGATGTATCTGTATCAGCAAGTAAAGCCTTGGCATATGCATCTTGGAAATGCCATTCCAGTAAGGCTACCTCTTTGCGATCATTCGATGTTGATTCCATGTTTCGTGTGTGGATAACCTCTACCTGTCAGATACCTTATATACTTACCATACCATTATTTTACACTGACGAATGAGCGACGAGTAAACAAAAAAAACTTATTTACACGTGCGACACGTGATTGAGATGGATATACAGAAAATCATGGACATGAAACAATTGTTGATACTCATACTGACGGTACCGACGTGTCTAGCTTTGTGCGCTGATCGAAAGAGTTGCTGTCTGGACACGTTCAGACACGATCTCTGCAGAAACCGGGGCGAATGCGTGCTCTTGCGATGTAGCGTGTCAGCTGGTTGGCAACTGCTGCAACGATTACAGAGAATTCTGTCTCGCCGGTGCACCTGTGTCTTGCAAATACGACAGCTGGCAAGATTGGGGACCGTGCTCAACGTCGCAGAGTTGTGATATAGGCTATCGGACGAGACGACGTGATGTGGTGTACACTGGCAACTTTCGTGCGAGTCACCACTGCAGCCACTCTGAGCTGGTAGAAACGAGACGTTGCGGCGACCTGTTCTGCCATCGGTACGGTATTAGAAGGATACACGACATACCGCAGTACACCAGGGATAATGTGCGCTTCAGTTCGGCCGTGTACGAATACGTCGGCCCTGTGAGTGGTGTGTGCGACACTCCGGATGGGATGAACATATGTGCCATGTGCTCGGATGATTCTAGATGCGGCAACAACGTCGTGAAAGTGGGGGAGTTCCTGGAAATCGCTAACGCATCGTGTCATGGTACTTGGATCAAACGGACTGATTCGGCGTTCAGAGTTCCGTGTTCACTTGCGACTTTCAATATGGGAACGTATGCGTTAAAAGCGTGAGGGGAAAAACGTATTTATACGGGTCGTGGCACTCCGGTTGCCGAATCAAAATATGTTACTCGTGCTTGCTTTTGTTATCTCTGCTGCTAATGCCGCCCATATACACGTTGCGCAATGTCGAGATGGGGGCAA
>JAQRGA010003063.1:0-12069 GCA_029237695.1 Conchocele bisecta | reverse complement strand
TATGTTCCAAGTTGGAGAGATAACAACTAGAGCAATGGATTGTTCGATTGATTGGGTATTTACTATAGGAAGGAATGGCATTTTTGTGGAATTTATCGGGGCATAAACTTGGAAAAGTCGCGGGAATACTGGACGAAGGCCGGAAGGCCTCGTCCAGTATTCCCGCGACTTTTCCAAGTTTATATCCCCGATAAATTCCACAAAAAGACCATTCATTCCTTATAATTCCAGCATTTGAAATAAATTCATCCAGAAAATGAGTTTATTTTCCGTTTTTCTTAAGAATTATTTATTTTTAATCAAATGTTAGGGAATTGTGTAAATATTTTTGTGCTGGAATTATTACATTCAACAGCGAGGTCATAATTATGTGGCTGTGATTCGAGAAATAGGGCTTATGGGATTTGTGACCAGTGTCGCTCCGGATGATCAAATGGCACACTTTTGTAGCTGATGTCGATCTATACTGCTCGTTAGAAGCATGACGGGTGTTTCATTGGAATAGCGAACAGTGCAGATCCTGATCAGACTGGGCGGATGCGGATCAAATAGAACATTCCTGCAGTTTGATAACAATCAATTTCGCATGTTAGAAGAATGAAAGGCATGTCATTGATGAGATGGCGAACAGTGCAGATCCTGATCAGACTGTGCAGATGCACAGGCCGATCTGGATCTACACTGGTCGCAAAGTCCATAAGCCCCATTTCTCCAGTCAAAGCCACATATACAGATGGGAATTCACTTGTATGGAGGGAGCACTACATTGGGTACTAAAATTATATTGTAATAAAACATTCAGCACTAATTCTGAAATTCAGTGTTCGGATCGGATGCGAGGCACGCTTACTACACCGGATCGCTTGACTTCAGATGCGAAAGGAAGGTTCAGATCTGAGAAGGGGGACACTAGAATATTTAACCCATTTCCCTTTAGCTAAGGATACGATATTTTTTGTGAAAAAAATCTCATTATTTTGTATATTTCTTGATAAAGGTATATGTTGTTACCTGCAGCAAAACATTTTTTTTGATTGATCGAATGGCGACAAATGGTTGATTATTTGAATGGGGCTTGCATGCATTCAATAGAAAGGTAAAATGCAGATGGCGGAATGGCGACTAGCGTAGGCCCTGATCAGACGGCGCGGATGCGCAGGCTGATCTGGGGCTATGCTGGTCGCACAAGTTGCAAGGTCCCTTTCCTAAGCTGGGTGGGATAGGGCAAGATGCACCTACCTTGGCATCTCAACATATTTCTCCAGAAGCATAACGTCGTCGCTGAATGATTTCATGGCTTCACGCTTGGCTGATTCCAACTGACTGTCAAATTCGGCTTCTGTCATCGCAATACGCATACCCTGAAATATGGATTGGGTAATATACTATGCTCTCTTCAGTAGTGTCATTATATAAACCTAAATGTGTTTGTTTGTTTATGTGTTGGGGTTTAACGGCATATCAACAGCTAAGGTCATTTAAGGCCGGGTCAATGAGTTTAGTACTAAATCCCATATATTACCTGTACAAGTACATGTATGTTCAAGTACATGTACAAATGGGGTTGAAAATCAAATAAAACCCAAAATCAGAACTGAATATTTACAATAAACAACTAAACATTCAGCCCTGAAATCAGAATAATCCTGATCTGATGCCAGGTCCTCGCAACACCAATATCACTTGGCCCCCTCCCAAAAGCAGTAGGATCAGTAATAATACTTACTACTTTTACAAAGGGCAATAACCCAATTCAACTCCCAGATAACAAAAGAGCCAAAGATAAAAAAAACAAACGCACTGGAGGGCCAAACCAGGCAAATCGTGATTTCCTATAAGGAGGAACCCCTACCGTTAAATTACGCCGTCGCGTTCGCACCGACCAAACCAACCACCCACAAAACCTCAATGTGTAAACATTGTTATGAGTTTCTATAGCCTATTTCACCAACATTTGCAAAGTATAATTTGCTAGGAGGGAGAAATTTTCAATTTTAGGATAAATTTATTAATTTTGATTATACTGAATTTATTACATTATCACAGCCATTTTGGCTGTGATAATGTAATAAATTCAGTATAATAATTCTGCATACTTTTAATCATATATGCAGTCGTTAGTTCTTAGTACATTTTGGGAAAAATAAATGATTACTCCCTCAAAGTATACTTTGCTAGATAAGTATACTTTGCAATTTTGGTGAAATAGGCTACAGGTAATGGTCCAGGAAACACACTAAGAAAGCAATTCATCTAGAGAAAGTGAGCAAGGGCTCACGTATATCCCCGACGCCACCTGGACCGACAAATAAGATTTTAATGCAAATATTTAAAAAACGTTAACGCAAATTTCTAAGTAATTTCACATTGACCTTGGACATGAAGGTCGCATGGGTGTGGTATCGAATGAAAATATGGATGATGATAAGGAAGTATATGAAGTTTGAAGTCAATCCAACTTACAGTTGCAGAGATAATGGGTACCCAGAAACTTTAACGTGGACGGACAAACGGACGGAATTACGAAAACTATATACGCCTCGACATACTTCGTATGCTGGGGGTATAAGAACTCTGCTCACACTCAGACAGCAAAGTATAGACCTGCATTTGAGTGAGTGAATAGGGTTTAACGTCCGCTTTTCTGACATAGAGGTACAAGCCTCAGGGAGTCTACACGCAGACGGGTCAACGGGGTCGTGTCCCGTATCCACCTGTCCAAGGGGGGTAAATCCCAACTTCAGAACTCAATATTTACAATCAAAATATATATTCAGTCCTGAAATTAGAACAACCTGATCTGGTGCCAGGCCCTCGCCACACCAGCATCATTTATCCCATCCCCTAAAAGTAATAGGATTAACGCTAATCTTACTTTTATATATGGGGCATAGCCTGGACCTGCATTTGAAGAGCTGCAGTCCTGCTGCAGTAGGCATGGTTTGATTTTTCTATCATGCTAGACTGTCTTACCGGCCAATATGGCATATTCATGCTTGCAAACTTGATTTGATGACTTTTTAACAAATAGAAAAGGAAGAAAATCTATACCAGGGCTCAAGATAAGGAATTATAGTAATTGAGTATTGTCACTCCATCATTTCTGAAGCAATTGGGTTATTTCAGAATTTGAATTGGGTAAATAAAATCACACTACTGTTTTACACTCAACAGACAGGAATTATTGAATAGTTTGCTTCAAAATGAAAACATGTCTTGGCATTTCATTAGAATTGTCTCCTTGGAGACAATTCTAATGAAATACCAAGATATGTTTTCATGGAAAATAAGAAAAAATATATTATTTGTGGTGTGTTATTGTATTTTATTCCTACTGCGTGGGCATGTACCTTTAATAATAGAAAAAGCATGAAATCTACACATTACCGTGAACAAATATAGGAAAATAATTTTAAGTTCAAGTTCAATAAAAGAATCAGGGCCTCCAGCAAATTCATATGTAGATTCGGGTGGCCTGCACAGTAACACAAGGCGTAACAAATTGTTGGAAAAACTGAACCTTGATAATGTTTTAACTACCTTTCCACCACCACCCCTCACAGCTTTGATCATGACTGGGTAGCCAATGGCCGCTGCTTCCTCTCTCAGTCTGGCGTCCGATTGGTCCTCGCCATGGTAACCTTCAATGACAGGCACGCCCGCTGCAGACATGATAACCTTCGAGGTACTGAAATGTAGCATCAGCAGTGTATGGGATTTCGTGGTTTCTGGTGGTACATGTACAATACAGGGCAAACAGTTTCACATTTGTTGCACTATGATTAATAAAAATCTGTCATTCAGATAAAAATATATTACTCTTCATGCTGGGAAATTTGTGAGATATTATAGTTCAAAAATAGCAGATGACAATTCATTATATTTTCTTTTCTTGTCACTATATATATGTCTTGAAATTTCATTAGAATTGAGTCCTCAGGACTCAATTCTAATGAAATTCAAAGACATATTCATGATATTTACAGGGGAGAAATACAAGAAAATATGATGAATTTTTGCCCTCTAGTTTTGAACTATTTGTAGCCCAGTTTCCCAGCATGCAAAGAGTTAAACAATTCAGACAGACAAAACAAAGACAATCTTCAGAGCTGTTACCTTTTTATCCCCTATATCCCTAATAGCCGATGATGGTGGGCCGATGAAAATAATTCCCTCCTTTCCGCAAAGTTCTGCAAACTCTGTGTTCTCGAGAGGAAGCCATAGCCCGGGTGAATTGCCTGAGCTCCGGACTTCTTTGCGAGTACATGATTTTGTCTTGGCAGAGGTAGCTCTGATTGGCGGCAGGCGGCCCGATACAATATGCCTCATCAGCCTATAGTAAATAAAGAGCCGAAAAACATTTATTCACCCTATTCAGCCAGATTCTTGAAACACAAACATTTCTGTTTCTAGTATCTGGCTGCATAGGGTAAACCAGGAAAGTGGTTGTCTTTGCCACCATTTACTTCAACCATACGCTAGTATCCAATGTGATTCTAGAACAACAAATATGTGCGTATATTGGTGCTTCTAGTATTTGGTTGTATAGGCCAAGGGTAAATCAGAACAGCAGTTGTTGATGCAACTGATTGTTTTCATCGCACCCTACACCAGGGCTCCAGATAAGGAATTACTAATTGAGTATTTTCACTCAATCATTTCTGAAGCAATTGGGTATTTCAAAATTTTAATTGGGTAAAATAAAATAAAAACACTACTGTTTACACATCAACAGACATCCATTATTGAATAGTTTGCTTCGAAATGAAAACATGTCTTGGCATTTCATTAGAATTGTCTCCTTTGAGACAATTCTAATGAAATACCAAGATGTGTTTTCATGGAAAATAAGCAAACTATGCTATATTTGTGTCTGTTTATTCGTTTTCTGCAACATGATAAAGGTACCACAATTTTTCTTTTATTGCTTTTTGATACTCGCTACTTTCAATTGGGTTTTTGTCAATTTTAATTGGGTATTTAAGCAAATATGAAGCTTATCTGGAGCTCTGCTACCCAATCTAATGATAGTTGTGTTTCTAGTGTTGGGTTGCATAGGGGAAACCAGGACAGTAGTTTTTTACCACCAACTGTTTTAACTGCAATAATTTAATGTAATACCTGATGTTTTCAACATTTCGGTCGTTAGATATTCAGCAACCGATGTAAAATAACACAGTACTAGCTTAGCTTACATTATAATAATGCCAACACTATGAATATGCCTACCAGCAAAGAAGAGTACATGTATTTAAGTAGGGTCACATTACATATGAGACATGCCATGTGATGTTGTACCCGAGAACAATTTTTCATGAAATGTATTCTCTAAATTATATTCCACATTTGCTATGAAAATTTCGTCCACATTCAATGTTATTGACGGAAAATATCTTAAATATTTTTCATGAGATATTTCACATGTTCTTCGGTACAAAATCCCAGGACGTGAAATAATGGAGAATAAAAAGATGACACCAATTACCATGGCAACATGCAGGGAGTTCCTATCAGCCTCGCTGAATACAGACACAGTCTGAATGCCGAGTTGTCTCGCTGATCGTATAACACGGCATGCTATCTCTCCACGGTTGGCGATCAGGATCTTCTGTATTTGGGCTGGAAATTAATTACAGGTTTGACAAATATATTTGGGAAACAGGCTGAACAAATTGTAATATCTTGTGAAATTAAAAACCATAACAAAAATTTCTCATTTGGGCTAAAGGGCTGTCTGGTTGGGCTGTTCAAAACATTAACGCAAATTTCTGTCATTTGAATATGGGCACGACGGGTGCAATGCTGATGAATGGCAATGCGGTTATGAGATTATCAAGGCGGTTATACCTGGAGGTACCAAAAAACTTCAATGCAATGTTATAGAATGAACAGATAATTAAAGGCGATAAAATATTATAAATATACCCTCATACTAGTATGTACACAGAAATGTTATAGGAATGAATGGCCTTTTTGTGGAATTTATAGGGGTATAAACTTGGAAAAGTCGCGGGAATACTGGACGAAGGCCGGAAGGCCTCGTCCAGTATTCCCGCGACTTTTCCAAGTTTATATCCGATAAATTCAATAAAAAGGCCATTCATTCCTTATAATTCCAGCATTTGAAATAAATTCATCAAGAAAATGTGTTTATTTTCCGTTTTCTTAAGAATTATTTTAACTGCGCTCACGGTTACGGAAAGTAGTTCGGCGTGGGAGTTTACGGGGATACCAATTTTGGACAGAGACTTGCTACGGGCCAATCAAATGTTAGGGAATTGTGTAAATATTTTTGTGCTGGAATTATACAATCTTACCTTGTCCAGATATGTACCGGCACGACTCAATCCTGGGTTGGATGGTACAGTCTGAAATTGTAATCATGGCAAAAGTTATAAAAAATGTTCATGTGAACATGACAGAGAATGGACTTTTAGGCTTTTTAAAATTAAACATGTTCACTTCATTATTATACATGAATATTGAATCATGTGACGCGCAGTGATTTGGTTGGCTAATGGGAATGACGTCAGTCTCCAGTAACCAATCAAACCACTGCGTGCACGTGATTACGAGGAAGTGAATGTGATTAATTGTAAAAAGCGAATTTATGTTAGTGAGAAGCGATTTTAGTGCAGTTTACACTTGAAATCTTTGAGATTTGTGTTAATCTATTGCAACTGTAAAATCTATGCCGAAAACCCACCCCAAGCAGCGGTTTCGACACGCTGTAGCCCGTTGTATAGGCGAGTAACCATTACGATTTTCTATTGCTTTTTCATTCAATGGTGACGAATGCCAGTTTTGTACCTTTCATAATTACATAATCTTCAGATCTTGTACATGCATTGTTTATTTGAAATGTATTTCATGTATGATGATGGATCTAGTTTTCGGGGTATTAACAAGTTCATCAACTATCGGCTTTTATAAAACATAACATATGAGCTAAATTGTCAGTTCAATAGAATAAGAAACATTTCTTTCAATGTTTCTTGCCTTCAAAATAAGATTGTTGTTAGATTAAATTTGCGTAGCACGTTTAGCAACACATGAGTCAGCCATCTTGAATATTGACTTATGGTTGGAGTTTTCGGGGTATGTTCCGAAAGTGTCAATAAATTTGCTAATTCGTCCCGAGTTTTCATTGGTTATAAGATCATCTCGCAGATGATGAGGCACAGTGAAGGAAAACAAAATTTTGAAACTTTTCTATTGATTATGATTTTAACAATATTAAACAGCAGATTAATGGCAGATGCAGAAATTCACGAAAATCACGGTAGGTTCGTGAACAAAATGACCTAAATGGCAAAACTTACCAGTATTTGGTCCAAACACTGGATTTGGTGGCATTTTTTAAGAACTTACTATAAATAATGTCATGCTTATTTTAATTACCTAACGTAAAGCACATCGCGGCTGCACACATGCCTACAAATTACAAAATATGTCATTACCCCGAAAACTCCGACTATCCCGAAAACTGGCGTCACGACCATATATACAAACAATAATTGACCATCCACGACATGCTAGAATCACCTGTGATTATGACATTAGGTTTTCGTTCATTCCATAAAGTCCCTATGACCAGCACTCTAAGTTACTAACACTTGGGCCACTTTGCCGTCTTTCACACTTTGCCTTTGATCAAAAACAAATTTTGTGTTTTGATAAATGTTATTCTTTTGCTAAAAAACAGTTACACATGAACATGATGAATAAAACGCAAACCTTTTACAAGAAGACAATAATCTATTCATCTTTGACATCTTGTATCCAAACAGATAAGTTTGTTATCGACAATTAAACATGAAAACCGACTATTTGACGCAAAATGTCATTGGAGTCAATTTATATCCATGGGCGCAGACATCTTGGATCGCTTATAACTTTAACAAATACAAAATAAAATATAATCACATTTTGAATTCAATGCAGTGAACAATTAGAATACACGATATAAAACAAATCATGCATAGTTTCAACACATATATTTAGATACTTATTATAAAAAATAGTTGTTGAATGATAAATGAATGAATATTTATAACCATGATGTAAGCGGTTTTACCTGCTTCAGCAGCTGGATCAATCTGTCAAATTTTCACCTGTGTTTACCTGTACAAGATTAGTTGCTGCAACACCTTTGTGTGAGTGAAATAAACCTACTATGTAATGTCACGGTACTGACAGTAATAGCCTAGGTGTGGCTGTGACTGGAGAAATAATGGGCCTTTTGACAATTTCGACCAGTGCATATACCCAGACTTGGTAAAATAAATACGACGCTAACCGCTACGTACTACGTTACTTGCTATTAAAGGTGAAGGGAGTGACCCTGTAAGCGGATTGCAACCGTGGAAATAGAGATAGTAGGTTAGTGCCGTGAATGGGAAAAAATATCTGGCAAGGCTCAGGAAAGGGATGGGCGAGGCTCTACCGAGCACATCCCGTTTCCGTGCCGCGCCAGATATTTTTTCACATTCACGGCACTAACCTACTATTCTACTTTATCCCGTCAACACCTAAAAATGGCGTTAAAATGCAAAAATAGTATTGACTGGATATCAAAAATGTTTCACGGCACTGTGTTTCACGGCACATACGCATTGTGTTGACGGGATAATACCTTGTTCTAACACAGATTAGCCTGCACATCTGCTCAGTCTCATCCGTGTCTGCACTTTTCGCTAATCCAGAGACCTTCAAAACCCTGCACGGCTGTACGGCTATGTATACCTCTGGGCAATCTTACATCATGTTTCTGACAAACAGTATAACGTTCATATCTAGTGGAATGAATGTGATGGAAGGTCAGGAGCTAGTTGCGAATGGTAACTTGCAATCTATTCCCGTGGCTACGGACGGTACGTGAGTAATTGGCAAGTTACCGTTCGCAACTACCCAGAAGCTAAACTGACAACAAATTCCACATAAGCCCCATTTCTCAAGTCACTGGCACATTCTGCATTCATGGTGCTTATAAATAATGGCAAGCACTCCGAATATTCCACTCTGTTATCTGTAGAATACACATAGAGACAACACATTGAGATACAAACATGGTGTGCATAGACCTGTGGGTGTTTCATATCAACATATACCTACCGGAATTCATAGTGAACGCTTCAACTCCAGGTAAAATAATCCCTCTGGTAGCGCTATTCTTTCTTAGTGCTTATTACCTGTTCCGGAAAAAACACACAAACTTCCCACCAGGCCCTCGCGGCTATCCAATAACTGGGAACTTAAAGCTCTTCTGGAAGAAACCACATTTACATTTGACTCACTTGAAGGAAGAATACGGGGATGTTTATGGGTTGATGCTCGGAAGGATCCAGACGGTGGTTGTGTGCTCTTTCGCAGCGATTAAGGAGGGGTTGGTGAGACAGTGTCCGAATTTCAGTGGGAGGCCGGATGTGTTCTCGTCAAATTTGCTGTACAGTGGGCAAAATGGAGGTTTGTGCAATTATATTGTTCACATAATGAACGTGAAGAAATGTGGCTGTGACTGGAGAAATAGAGAATAGTAGGTTAGTGCCGTGAATGGGAAAAAATATCTTGCAAGGCTCAGGAAACGGGATGGGCGTGGCTCTGCCGAGCACATCACGTTTTCCGTGCCACGCCAGATATTTTTTCCCATTCACGGCACTAACCTACTATTCTCTATGTATGTGCACCTATCAATGAAACGTCCGTCATGATTCTAATACGTAATATACAGTATATCGTTAGTCCACTATCATATATAGAGAATAGTAGGTTAGTGCCGTGAATGGGAAAAACATATCTGGCAAGGCTCAGGAAACGGAAAATAGAATTTCTTATTCCTCATCAGAAGTGAATTGAGTGTTTTATTGGTGGAATGGCGAACATTGCAGATCCTGACGGAGTGTGTTGATGTCACAGATCTTGATCTACACTGGTCACAAAACCCATAAGCCCCTTCTCTCGAGTCACAACCACAAATGTGTTGTACCACGATATAGATTTAAAGGAGCTCATGGAATATATGACCAGTATAGAACCAGTTCTGCCTGCGGATCTGCAAACTCAGATCAGTGCCTCAACTGTTCACTATTGAACATGTTGAAAGTTTTCTTAAGAATATTTTCCTGATGCTGCTAACAAAATATTTATAACTCATATATTTTGTAAACATTTGTTTTAAAATTATCACAATACATGTATATTATACATGTTAACACATACTAGGGATGGTAACATAACCACCAAAAAAACACCACTAAAGTCATAGCATATTATCATACGCCTGTAATGTTTGGGTTTTCATGGATATTTTTAGTAATTAATAATTATTTGATTTTCTGATGATTTTTAAACATAGTTCTGGAAATTTTAATAATTTTACTATCCCTGCTATGTGTTATTCACCTTTGATGTACATTTATTATATTTGTTCAGTGGTTCTTGGAAACAACAATAAATAGTTATTCTGATAATATTGTATTGTACATATACAGTAAAACCCCTCTAACCGGAGGACAGCAAGACCACATGTGTTTTTTTCAATTTTTGTAACTTTAACCGTACTGTACTTATAGTGGTAATGCCTGTTCATGATAGCAATGCATACAAATTACAGTGGAACCTCTCTAGACCAGACACCCTGGGACAGGGTGTCCGGTTTAGAGAGGTTCCACTGTAATTTGAAGATGTGCTACTCAATCCACTGTGTTAGCAAAATTAATAATTTCCGTACATTGCCTTTATACAGGTATAAGCTTCTCGGATCTCGATATAAAATACAAAATCAAGAAAGATTTCCTACACCAGGAGTTGGACCAAATCTGCAGCGAAAACGACGGTTTAGAGGACTTGCTAGCAACAGAGGTCTGAACGACTTATTTACGCAATGTTAGAGAAACAGGACCCGTTTGATCCTCGGATGTGCTTGAATCAATAATGCTGCGAATTATGCTTTTATTAGTGAATGGGAAACTGTATAATCTGACTGACGAAAACTTCTTGGAAATATGGGAGACGTTTCGACTGCGTGGGCAGGTGTATACAGAGAACTGGTACGATTTTATTCGTTTGTGAAGAGGTTTTAAGCGACATGAACACATGGATGTGTGGGAGCGGACAAATCTACACTTGGAGTATCAAAGGGACATAGTCAACAGGTATTGGCATTGAACATGTACTTGTACTTGTACAGGTAATATATGGGATTTAGTACTAAACCCATTGACCCGGCCTTAAATGACTTAGCTGTCGATAGGCCGTTAAACCCCAACAAACGAAACTAACAAAATCTTATGCGCCATCTGCAGTATACTATCACAAATGAATATATTGTGACCATCTCAGTTAGTTTATGTAGCTGTGACTGGAGAAATTAGGCTATGGGATTTGTGACCAATGTAGCTCCTCATCAAATAGCCTGATATGATATATCTTGTGTGTTGAAATGCATGACAGATATTTCATTAATGGAAAGGTGACCAGTGCAGATCCTGATCAGACTGTGCGGATGCACAGGCTGATCTGGATATACACTGGTCGCAAAACCCATGAGCCTCATTTCTCCAGTCACAGCCACTTGTATGTAATACATGTATAAATTATAGTTACCAACACTGTATTGCAATTTATCCCGCCAACACAGTGCGTATGTGCCGTGAAACATTTTTGATATCCTGTCAATATGACCTAATCACTGCGTATGAATATGTGCGGATATGTGCGGTGGCTGGGTTATTTTTTTTTTGCATTTTAAAGCCATTTGTAGGCGTTGACGGGATAAATAGAATAGCAGGTAATGCCGTGAATGTGAAAAAATATCTGGCGCGGCACAGAAACGGGATGTGCTCGGCAGAGCCTCGCCCATCCAATTTCCTAAGCCTTGCCAGATTATTTTTTCCCATTCACGGCACTAACCAGGACAACCTACTATTCTCTATTTATCACGTACCGAGCAGCATATTGTCCAAAGACATACCGACTGACAACAAAATGCTCAGGTCTTGCCACTGATGTGTTATGGTCAATCTGAATTTAACTGGACAATGTGTTAATATTACATGAATGTCCCACCTA
>JAQRGA010000306.1:0-19747 GCA_029237695.1 Conchocele bisecta | reverse complement strand
AAATGTTTCTCGGGCGGGTATGGTATACCACGAGGATATGGGGGCCGTGATTATTCTACCATGGATTGTATTTAATGGCGCTGATGCTTGTTAATCACGTGCATTCGTGGCCTATGCTGATACAGACCTGAGTGAAATCTGTGCAGTCAGAACTGTATCACCACTGATCACATGCACGACATGTGTTTTGGCTCAGATTATTACTACTATAATAATAGTAATAACCCGCATTCACATATGCCAGGTTGAGTAAATTGATCATTGTTGGAACATTTCTCATTGATTATCAACTATTAATGTTAATTCATTTTAGTAGTCTGTGGACCCCGTCTCGTCGAGGCACATCGCCTGCCTGCATGAGCTTTATAGACGTCACCATGCTTAGTATTTATCATACATGCCTTGTTTGTCTCTTATTCCACCTGTGTGTGCACTGAAACTCTTTGCGTAAAATAAACGATGTGTACTTTGTACTTTGGGAAAAAATATCTGGCGCGGCACGGAAATGGGATGTGCTCGGCAGAGCCACGCCCATCCCGTTTCCTAAACCTTGCCAGATATTTTTTCCATTCACGGCACTAATCTACTATTCTCTATACATTGTATAACTTTCTTATTATTCCACAGATTTCGATAAAATAAAGGGGAAGATGGAACGGATTCAAGTTTATAAAAACACCGGGTGCCATAAATTATCACGAGGTGCCGGAATCTTATATATATACCTACAATTGCCCCTGGACTAGAAGGAAAACCGCATAACTTTAGTATACCGAATACTTGTAGTGAAAATGTTTATTTTATAGCCAAAATGCAAACCGCCTAACTTTAGTTTACCGAATATTGTAGTTTATTTATAGCCAAAATGCAAACCGCCTAACTTTAGTTTACCGAACTATTGTAGTGAAAACGTTTATTTATAGCCAAAACAAATAACTTTAGTTTACCAACTATTGTATGAAAACGTTTTATTTAGCCAAATTCAAACCGCCTAACGATTATTAGTGAAAACCGCTACTTTAGTTTTACCGAACTAGTTGAAAAGTTTAGTGACCGTATACTTGTAGTGAAAACGTTTTATTTATAGCCAAAATGCAAACCGCCTAACTTTAGTTTACCGAACTGTAGTAATGTTTAATAGCCAAAATGAAAACCGCCTAACTTTAGTTTACCGAACTCTTGTATAAAAGTATTACCGAACTCTTGTAGTTTCGTTTATAGCCAAAAATGCAAACCGCCTAACTTTGTATACCGAATACTTGTAGTGAAAATGTTTATTTATAGCCAAAATGAAAACCGCCTAACTTTAGTTTACCGAACTCTTGTAATGAAAACGTTTATTTACCGAACTCTTGTAGTGAAAACGTTTATTTATAGCCAAAATGCAAACCGCCTAACTTTAGTATACCGAATACTTGTAGTGAAAATGTTTATAGCCAAAATGCAAACCACCTAACTTTAGTTTACCGAACTGTACTCACAGCCACAAATGCCAACCAGTACACGGGTACGCGCGGTGTTGCAGAAACACGTATGTATGACAGTGC
Organism: Conchocele bisecta; assembly: GCA_029237695.1. Taxonomy (NCBI): domain Eukaryota; kingdom Metazoa; phylum Mollusca; class Bivalvia; order Lucinida; family Thyasiridae; genus Conchocele; species Conchocele bisecta. Next base: position 18,200 of record JAQRGA010000306.1, on the reverse strand, counting down.
AACAAAATAACTATTTGTATCACTAATTAAAACAACGTTATTTACATAAATGACATTGGAAGTTAAAAAAAATGTCTCGTCATTTTCAATGTTTAAATTTCTCCGTTATTTTATTAATAACAAAACTTCATTAATTTCTTTTAAAGTTGCGGAAGTATGATCAAACATGTGCATGCAATTTAAATACACATTATACGGTGCTTTAGTACGGAGCCCAGCACGGGACAAGGATTTTGTTTTATTAATTCGTTTTATAATAATTGTACGTAAATTCTTTTTTTTAATTAATTCGTTCCCACAAAATAACCATTTGTTTCCTCAATTTAACAATTCGTTCACACGAATAACAATTCGTTCCCACGAATTAAAATTCGTTCTCTATATTTAACAATTCGTTCGCACGAAATAACAATTCGTTCCCACGGGAACGAATTGTTGTATCGTGGGAACAATTGTTAATTCGAACGAATTGTTAATTCGAGGGAACGAATTGTGAATTCGAGGGAACGAATTGTTAATTCGATGGAACGAATTGTTAAATTGAGGGAAATAATTGTTATTTCGTGGGAATGAATTCATAAAAACAAGTGGGGCTCCGCACTTTTGACACGCTTGAGGTATTGACTTTAGTAAGGGGAAATGCGTTCACAAAATCTGCTCATACGTCAATATATACTCAACAAAACTAGAAACGTCCCTGTTTTATAGCCGGTGTAGCTCTGTCTATGTATGTACCACATGTTCAAAGTACATTTAGACCACTGCCAAGCAATATAGTCCAATCATATGGAAGTATATCGTCCGTATATATCCCATATACAGACGAAATGATCCTATCTATTAAACGTGCAGGCACGTGAAGCACACCTCAAGCGACCGAACCCAATTTTGACGCTGAAATTTGAGAAAGTCATCTTTATCGCCATAAGTATGTGTGTAACATAATTTTTATTCATTTTCATAATTAAAGTAAATGAGCTCGAAAGTCGTCCATTTTTTTAATTTTCATTCCAGTGAAATTACCACCAACTTTCGAGCACATTTACTCCAAATATAAAAATGAATCACATTTATTTTACACAAATAAGGTATGGCGATAAACATGGTTTTCTCAAATGTCGGCGTCTGTTCTCTCGTACCGATATATGTGACGCGTCATGAGAAATCGTGCCCAATTGGGGCTGCGATCAGCGTAGCCCCAGATCAGCCTGCTCATCCGCACAGTCTGATCATGGTCTACGCTGTTCGCTGTTCGTCATAGGAACATTCATAGTGCTTTTAATAATTGCGCACATGTTCTCATGACGCGCCACATATGTGAAGCGTCACGACAAAATGTGCCTAGATAGGATGCGACCAGTGTATCCCCATCAGCCCGACCATACGCATAGTCTGATCAGGGTCTACACTGTTCGTGGACATTTCACATAATATGTCAGTCCTGTAATTCTGTAACTCCTGTGTCGGAATAATATCGAGTTGCGAAATGGTCACGTCCTCGAACGCCGAATATTGGCCCAACGTATCCTTAGACCACTGCCAAGCAATATAGTCCAATCATATTGGAGTATTTCGTCCGTATATATCCCATATACAGACGAAATGATCCTATCTATTAAACGTGCAGGCACGTGAAGCACACCTCAAGCGACCGAACCCAATTTTGACGCTGAAATTTGAGAAAGTCATCTTTATCGCCATACGTAATGTGTGTAACATAATTTTTATTCATTTTCATAATTAGAGTAAATGAGCTCGAAAGTCGTCCATTTTTTTAATTTTCATTCCAGTGAAATTACCACCAACTTTCGAGCACATTTACTCCAAATATAAAAATGAATCACATTTATTTTACACAAATAACGTATGGCGATAAACATGGTTTTCTCAAATGTCGGCGTCTGTTCTCTCGTACCGATATGTGACGCGTCATGACAAATCGTGCCCAATTGGGGCTGCGATCAGCGTAGCCCCAGATCAGCCTGCTCATCCGCACAGTCTGATCATGGTCTACGCTGTTCGCTGTTCGTCATAGGAACATTCATAGTGCTTTTAATAATTGCGCACATGTTCTCATGACGCGCCACATATGTGAAGCGTCACGACAAAATGTGCCTAGATAGGATGCGACCAGTGTAGCCCCATCAGCCCGACCATACGCATAGCTGATCAGGGTCTACACTGTTCGTGGACATTTCACATAATATGTCAGTGACGCGCTTTTGCGACGTTAAAATGGGCGGGACAGAATAAGATGAAAATAGAAAAATAAGTCAATTAACAGTTTTTATTGAAGTAGTCTTCCATGCCGCCAATTCAATTTTTACCTTCCTTAATTTGTATCAACGTATTTGGCCAACGTATCCATAGCACACATATAGAAGTACACAGTAAACTGTGGCGCACATGTGTAATGAATGATTGTGGAGAGTGTACAATGTACATGTAGCATTGAGTTGCACGGGGAAGTCTGACGTATGGAGTACTCAGGTGCGTAGCTGGTGCATTTTGGCATGTCGAGACCGGGTCATTTTCACTATGCGGTGTAATGACTAAAACGTCCAATTTCAATGAACGTGTGCTGACCAATTCGACTACATTACTTCCATTTGCTTCAAATGAAAAATATTACGTTCATACATGTATGTATTATCGTGACGCTTCCAATTGTCGTGAAATGGAATACATTTCCGTTTGTTTTATACCCACCCAATAAAATATTTAGATACGCACCTGAAAGTCACGTGGTCTAAGTCAGATAGACACTTCGTGGAGTTGGACACGAGATATATCACTCGACCTAACGGTCTCGTGATATATCTCGTATCCAACTCCACTCAGTGTCTATCCTATACATAGCACTATATAGAAGTACACAGTAAACTGTGGCGCACATGTGTAATGAATGATTGTGGAGATGTACAATGTACATGTAGCATTGAGTTGCACGGGAAGTCTGACGTATGGAGTACTCAGGTGCGTTAGCTGGTGCATTTTGGCATGTCGAGACCGGGTCATTTTCACTATGCGGTATATGACTAAAACGTCCAATTCAATGAACGTGTGCTGACCAATTCGACTACATTACTTCCATTTGCTTCAAATGAAAAATATTACGTTCATACATGTATGTATTATCTGTGACGCTTCCAATGTCGAGAAATGGAATACATTTCCGTTTTGTATACCCAAAATAAAATAGTTACATACGCACCTGAAAGTCACGTGGTCTAAGTCAGATAGACACTTCGTGGAGTTGGACACGAGATATATCACTCGACCTAACGGTCTCGTGATATATCTCGTATCCAACTCCACTCAGTGTCTATCCTATACGTATTTTAAACCGTGTCGATGTTCAGAATACGATCGTGTAGAGTTTAGCCGATACACACGGTTTACATAGCGGCCAGTGACCGGAACGTTGATTTCCACTTTTTGCACGTGCACGTTATACTTGTCATGGATAAGGTGATTCAGTTCATGTCGTACCATTCATGCGATAGGGGCTATTCGGAAAATTAAAAAACTTTTTTAATTTTTTCACTGTTTTCGATATGCCACGGCTTTCCGAAAACGAGCGAAATCAGGCAATTGGGATGCTTGCGGGTGGGATGGCCGCCAGGGCGGTCGCGCGTCGGTTTGGTTGCTGTCGGAAGACGATTGAGCGTCTTGCAGCCCGGTACCAGCAGACTGGGGCTGTTCACGACCGGCAGCGACCTGGTAGGCCTCGTGTAACGACGGCTAGAGCCGATCGTTACATTACGTTGACGCACTTACGTCTACGTCGATTGGCAGCCACAGTCACTGCTAGGCGATACGGTGTCTCAGGGCAGACCATTCGCAACCGGTTACGTCGTAACGCCCAACCAATCAGGGCACGCCGCCCGTACACTGGTCAGATAATGACCCAACGTCACCGTGCTGCCAGACTGTTATGGGCGCGACGTCATCTGAACTGGAGGCGGGCTGACTGGAACCGACTTTGGTTCACCGATGAATCTCGGTTCACAGTTAGTCATGCTGACGGAAGATTACGGGTATACAGGCGTAAAAATGAAAGATTCACCGATTGTTGCATTGTTGAGAAGAACAGGTTTTGGGGGAGGGAGCGTAATGGTCTGGGGTGGGATCATGGGAAACCGGAAGACAGATTTGGTTGTTGTACAGGGCAACATCAATGCACAACGTTATGTTGCAGATGTGCTAAATGCACATGCCTTACCATTTATCCGTCAGCATGGTCCTGGTGTGACATTGATGCACGACAATGCCCGCCCTCACGTAGCCAGGGTCACCACTCAATACTTACAGCAAAACAACGTCGACGTCATGCCAATGGCCCCGCGGTCTCCCCGGATCTCAATCCATTGAGCACATATGGGATGAGCTGGGCCGCAAAGCACGAGCTAACCATCAGGTTGACAATGTTCGCGATCTTACACGGGCGTTACAACGGGAATGGAGGAATTTGCCCAACGCACTGGTATTGCGTTACGTCACGTCGATGCGGCGTAGGATCATGGCATGCATTCATGCAAATGGTGGCCACACTCGGTACTAACGAGATTTACTGAATTTGCCACATTACTTATTGAAATTCCATCTCTAAACATTAAGTAACACATTTCTGAGTTTTTTTGTGATTTTTGATTTTGACCCCTACCGCCCTTGGTCGGTTATCTCTCGAATATTTAACAAGATATCCAAATGCAATTTATTGGCTTTGATACAGAAATGAATGAACTTGTTTTTCCATTTTGATTTTTAAAAGTAACCCTTTTTGGTTTTTGATGAATCTTTCCTTCAACAATGGAGGGACGTTTCTAGTTTTGCTCAGTATATTATTACAGGCCCGTAGCCAGGGGGGGGGGGGTCGGAGCGGTCGGACGACCCCTCCCCCGCCCAGCCTCGAGGTCCACTTTTTTTGAGACCCCCCTAGATACCTCAGGCCCCTTGGGCCTTCGAACGACACCCCCCCCCGACCCCCCTTCAAACAGGTCTGGCTACGGGCCTGTATTACATGTAAAATGTGAAGCACTGAACGCGCTGTGTTTTACATTAAATGTCTACCAGGGCTCCAGATAAGCTGCGTATTTGCTTAAATACCCAATTAAAATTGCCAAAAACCCATTTGAAATCAGAAGTAGCGAGTATCAAAAAGTAATAAAATGTTAGTAGTACCTTTACTATGTTGCAGAAAACAATAAACAGACCGCAAATATAGCATATTTTTCTTATTTTCCATGAAAAACAATATCTTGGTATTTTATTAGAATTGTCTCGTTATCTGGGGCCCTGCTGTCAACTATCGATCAAGGAATGACTTTAAGTGAACTTTTATTAAAGGTACATGCCCACGCAGTAGGTTATTACATAGGGAGACAGATAGTTTTCTATTTTCTGTAGATAGTTTTTATATTCTGTAGATCTATAGTTCTGTAGTATGTTTCTATCGTCTGTAGATATGTTTCTATATTCTGTAGATATGTCATTTTCTGGCAGACTAAACATTCATTCGCCATTACCCCACGTATTGATTGGCATTAGTATACATTTTATATCAGACTTAAATTCCACACTGATATCAGGTAACCGTGTTTCCTTAAAATGTTAACGGACATTACTATTTATTATCTGTATTTATTTGTAGTGTGCTCTGATCATACTTTATAATCTGTCGAAAATATTATTTTGTTCAGGTGACGTATAAGCGGCATTTAATTAGTATAAATAATTAAAAAATATGCCTCATTTGTATATGAAAATAGTCGGATACCACCGCGAGTCACCATCAGTAAAATAAATATTACTAAATGATTATATCTGTATTACAGTGTAACCCCTGAAGAGTACTACAGTGTAACCCTCCAAACCCGACACTCCGGGAGATCCCCAGGGTGTCCAGTTTGAATGGGTTACGCTGCAATTCCTGGATGCGAGTCATCCGTATTTGTGTAGGAACTGATTGATTGGTTTGGGGTCTACATCAATTAAACAATACGGCCATATACAGTTGGACTCTGTGTGTAAGCCAGATTGATCTTTTAAGTTTCATTTAATGGTGTTCCACAGCCTGTCAACAGTTAAGGTCATTTTACATGTTTTAAGACTTTTACAAATTTCAGTAAAAACTCACTGGACATTTTTGAATCTGGTTTTATTGTTTTATGATTCAGAGAAAGAAAATTCCATTTTTTTATGATTCCAGTACGATTAAAATCTACTCGCCCAGGCAAAATTGTTACAATAGACATTATTTGTTAGTGTTGGGAATCGGACAGAAACATTGTTACTTGCCGAACCATTTTACATGAATATCCAGCGTCTCCTAGACGCGGACACTGTCACACGTATTTACAACCGTGAACATAGACACAACAGTGCAACCTCTCTACAAGATCAACAGTTGGTGTCGGGTGCCTTGTCACATCCAAAAGATGATTGATCACTTAACTTTATGGACTCTTCCATGTAGACTCGTGACCATTATAGTGAATCAGAAAAGGGGTGTTTTTGTCAAATATAAGAAAATATTCACAAAATATGTAGATGCTGGTGAGACAGCTTGTCACGTGCCGGATCATCTCGGAATCATCTGGAGCATTGGGAATGCTGTCTGTAATGTTGTAAAGGTTAACTCAACTTCCTCTTAGTCATCTTTTACAACTTGAAAATTTGGCTATTTGAAAACGGTTACAAAAACTTTCAAATAAATAAACAGATGGATGTACGTTCAGTAGCGAGGGTAATTATATTAATGTGGAAGGATGCATCGCTACTAAGTAATGCATGTGTGCAATATGAAGAGATTAGCTGAAGGTAGGCGAACATAAATTATAGCTGATTTGAGAAACTCTTGCATAAGAATTCAAATAAATATACTGACATACAGACAGACAGACAGACAGACGTACGATCAGTAACGAGGGTAATTGTATAAATGTAGACTGATGTATAGTTACTTTGTAATGTATGTGTGCGACATGAAGATATTAGGTGAAGGCAAACAGAAATTATAGGTGATTGGAGATACTCTTACAAAAACTTTCATACAATAAACGAACGGACGGACAGACAGACAGACGGACAGACGGACATTCCTACCAACTGATCTTTGTTGTTTTTCTACTGTATAACAAGTACCCAACAAAACAACGGAACAAGCCAATACGAGCATTCGAAAAGCTCTCCAACACACAGAAGAGCATTTGTTGGGTACTTTTTTTACCCAACATATACCCGGACAGACAGACAGACAGACAGACAGACAGACAGACGTGCCAACGATATGGAGGAAGGGGCCATTTCCATTGTTCTAGAACAATATAAATGGCCCCTTGTTATGAATAGAATAAGGGCCACACATAATAAATCAAAGGATTCGTTTGTGTTAGGCTCCTCCCAATGGCCTCCCGTTTGGTTGCCCGGACAAACAGACAGGCGGACATGCGGACAGACGGACAGACATACAGGGCGAAACTCGACAGGGCCCTAACAAGCATATTGTTCCATTCTTAAAATTAGAAGAAGCATACAGCCTACATACATATCCATGTCACTGCAAGCTTTAGTAGGAAAGCTTATCCAATGCTCACTGAAGCTACACGATCCTGATTCAGTGCCAGGCACCTTTGTCACATTCAAAAAATATAATTTAATTAATTAGCCATTTAGAGATTTAAGCTATATTTTCCATGATCAGCAAATAGATATTGTATCCATAGAATGTTATTGTCAAGCAAAGGTACATAACTCTGTCAACCTTGTGCAACATTTACCGTTATCATGGTTATAATCTATTGACTTGGGAGTTATCAATATAGATGCATGCAGCATAGGCTAACTCCATCATGGTGTTAGCCCCCTTCTTCCACTCACTCTTCAATTGTGTAGAATGTTTTCAGTTAAATATTCTGACAGGCCCGTAGCGGTGAATAAAATACTGCCACGGCGGACTATTGAGCGGCGTAAAAATCAACCTAGACCCTCAAAATGTTGTTTCCTGCGTCATAGAGCCAACATATTGGCACGGCTCGCCGTGACTACCATGGTGGTGTCTACGACCGTCACTCAATGTTTGGACAAAACTTGTTTATGTCATAAATGATTTAAGCCTTCTCAGTGAGATTTTGTTACAAATTATGGCATAGCCAATTTTCGCACAGAAATTATTAAAATGTGAAAATATTTCACAAATAAAAAATAAATCCGCAGATTTTCTTACAGAGGTTTCAGAGACTATCATTATTATGTACGGTCCTTTCTTCCCCTGACCCAGTATTTGTTTGTCTTTTTTATCTTATATTTAAGGGTAGGAATTGGCTCGAGTACCTTCCAAACCCGTGACCCATTCGTTCCACAGTTAGTATGTGCTTAATCACTGTTGTGATATAGGGAAGATACAAAAAACTTTAATTTATATTTAAATTAAATAGTTTCTGTATTTCTCAACAAAGGTATACGTTGTTACCACTCATTTGAACCGTCTCGATGAGACGGTTCAAATGAGTGGTCACAACATATACTTTCGTTGTGAAATAAGAAAATTGTCGAAAAGGTTTAAAACACTCGTGAACCTAGAGCGTATATCCAACCTGCCTAATGTTTGTCGTGCGGAGATAAACACAGGGGTGTATAGTGTTACACATATTATCATTCTATAGGACGCATGTATATCCAACCTGTCTAATGTTTGTGGTGCGGAGATAAACACAGGGGTGTATAGTGTTACACATATTATCATTCTATAGGACGCATGTATATCCAACTGTCTAATGATTGTGGTGCGGAGATAAACACAGGGGTGTATAGTGTTACACATATTATCATTCTATAGGACGCATGTATATCCAACCTGCCTAATGTTTGTGTGCGGAGATAAACACAGGGGTGTATAGTGTTACACATATTATCATTCTAGATGACGCATACATATTTGTAAGGCCCTGCGGTGGACACAAAAGCGTTCACAGTGTTCGTGTTAAAATATTGCATGCGTCATACCGATGCACATGTTTTTAAACAAATAATTGGTCACAAAATAAATTTTACTGCATGATTATATTTTGCTGTAGGAAACATGTGTCCTCAACATCAAATTGGTAAACCATTTGGCTGAAACAAAATGCTGATATTTTTTCTTATTTCTCACCGAACATATACATGTTGATGAGATGGTTCAAATGAGTGGTAACATTAGAGATGAGTCATTGATTGATCGATTAATTGATTGATTAATTGATTGATTAGTTGATTGGTTGGTTGAGTGATTGATTGATTGATGTTCAAGGTCATACATCGTATACAAACCGGATAGCACATGTACACTAAAATTACAATATCAACGAGACATTTTCCTGATCTGGTGCCAGGCACCATATTACATCAGATCATTTGGCCCCAGGTGGACTCCCAGTAATATTATCAAAAGTGTATGGTGTGACCACTCATTTGAACCGTCTCGCCGAGATGGTTCAAATGAGTGGTAACAACGTATACTTTTAATGAGAAATAAAGAAGATAATTCGAATGTTCTGTCCGTAAAATTATGAATTCTCCGACTTATATAATTATGTTCTATGGTACATTGTTTGTTTATTGTTGTTTAACGGCCTGTCAACAGCTAAGGTCATTTAAGACCGGTCCAACCGGGTTCGATCCCGCATTTAACCTGCTGCATTGGGGGTGGGGGAGATCCCAAAATCAGAACAGAATATTTACATCGAGAACAAATATATTCATCCCTGAAATTAGAATAACCTGGTGTCAGGTCCATACCGCACCAAAGTCACTTGGCCCCTTCCCCTATTAGAAAGTAATACTGGTAGAATTCGATCGCACAACAACCTGACTCCAGTATACCCCCCTACAACTCGTTTTGAACGCACAACCTTCAGTTTAGAAGTCCTGTAATCTACCCCTGAGCCACAGCCCCTCCCTATCCGGGGGTAAGAATCAAAAATTGAAATTCAATTTGCACATCTTCACAACATTAGGAAGTCACATACCAAATATGTAGTCTCCAATTATTACGGTTTAAAAAGTTTTACATACAGATGAACGAAAGACCCCAAACTTGTGCCCAGACGGATGAACAGACGGACAGACAAATGGACATCTGTGACGAAAACAATATGTTTGTTTGTTGGGGTTTAATGGCATATCAACAGCTAAGGTAATTTAAGGCCGGATCAATGGGTTTAGTACTAAATCCCTTATATTACCTGTACAAGTACATGTTCAAGTACATGTACAAATGGGGGAGGGGGAGAATCCCAAAATCAGAACTGAATATTTACAATAAAAAACTATATATTCAGCCCTGAAATCAGAATAATCCTGATCTGATGCCAGGTCCTCGCCACACCAGAATTACTTGGCCCCCTCCCAAAAGCAGTAGGATCAGTAACAATCTTACTACTTTTATAATAGGCAATAACATAATTCAACTCCCTGGTTACAAAAGAGCCAAGATAAAAACGTGCATGAGGGCCAAACCAGACAAATCGTCATTCCTATAAGGAGGAACCCATACCGTTAATTTACGCCTTACGATAAGCCTTGTAAGGCCTCGTACTTGTATGTCCTTAATTCAGTCGCATTGAAACATGACAAAAGATGAGAACCAGGGTAAACATGTGGCTGTTACTGGAGAAATTGGGCTTATGACATGTGTGGTCCGTGTACTGATCTGCCAGCACACCTTTGTCGCCCGATAAGTCTCTTTTCTGTTTGTTGGAAGATCATAGGTTCACTGGCTGAATGGCGAACAGTGAAGACCCTGATGCGCAGTCTGATCTGGGTCTACACTGATCGCAAATCACATAAGCCCGATTTCTCCAATCACAGCAAAAACTCATCGAAATAAAATGCAAACAATACCATGACACAAAGGAAATCGTGCAGAAAACATAATTGAAGGCCGACAGATTAAGAGCAAGACTATATCACCATATTTTTTAAAAAGTGCAGTCTTTCACAAAGTTATGCATCTAATTAAAAGAAACGAGATGCGTAAATAGGAAAATGTGTAAATTGGCATTTGGAAAAACAACCAGTATAGACCAGATCAATGTGCACAACTTATTAATGTAAACCACAATGAACCACACTATTACACAGTTATACAGGTGACACTTTCATGAAAACAATTATTGTTATGAATATATTACCATATAAATAAAGTTTACAGGTTTACACTTGGTTTAAATGTCATTTTCTCACATTAAAGTTATGAAACTCCACAGTGCTGCAAACATTGTTTCTATTGAGAAAGAAGAAAACATAAAACTACAGCAAACGACAATGTACGTTTCCCATATTCTAAAGGTTAATCTTAACCTGATGTAAACATGACAAGGTTGCAATCCTTAGTTGAAGGACCCATACTTGTGGCTGTGACTGGAGAAATGGGGCTTATGGGATATGTGACCAATGTAGCTCCTGATCAAAGAGCACACTCCTGTAACCTGATAATGATCTAAAATATTGCTTGTTCGAAGCGTGACAGGTGTTTCATTGATGGACTAGCGAACAGTGACGACCCTGCTCAGAACGACCAAAAATTGAGTGATTCATTTGTTGGCAATAAGTATATACCCTAGCATTTACATTGTTCTTTGATTTCTGTCTGAAATGTATACAGAGAACAGGACCACCAATATACTATGGTTAGTAATATAGGCCACGTGCACCTGTTATTTAGGTATGCTTCGACATGCATTTGCATCATGCATGGTGGGTAATAATTGTTCTACATGTCTCAACAACGAGTGGAGCAAGATTTGTTCATGGCATATAAACTCCCATAACCCAGGCAAATTGTATGATATTGTCTGCCGATGATGTCGTTCTCATAGCTGTGTAGTGGTTTCAAAGTTATTCTGAGGAAACTTACATAAATAACAACGTCATCGGCATTCAAGATCCTGTGACCATGATGTTGAAGAGACGATTTGATTTGATTTGATTTAAAGGTGTTAACGGCCTGTCAACAGTTAAGGTCATTTTTGACTAGGTTTAACAGGTTGAAATCATGTGTTACCTTTTGTGATAGTGGTTAAATCAGAACAGAATATTTACAGAAAAAAATATAATTCAGCCCAGACATTAGAAGAAACCCATGGTTGTTATGAATGTACATATAAATATCACTACGGTGAGATAGACCGAAGTCAAATTATCGCTCGGAAACAAAAATGGTCTACTGACAGATGTACAGGGTTGAACACTATGTGTTGATAATAAATTATCTGAAAAATATCTAGAATTTTTGTTTTCCCCGTTGAAGGAGTGAGCTGACATTATAGTTTTATTAATTGGTGCTGCCATCTACCGTGTGCTGGCTACTGGGTATTTACTGATACAATGTACATGTAATTTGGAGTGAAATACGAGTCTAAAATCATTATACAGTTTATTCAATATCCCAATCATTTGAATAAAAGGCAATAAAAGTCACTGACTGTGTCTGTTGATGTTCCAATTTTGCTAGTAAAGGATCATGGGAATTGGGCCTATTGTAATGAATATATATAGCAACTTACGCACAATATACAATGGAACCTCTCTAAACAGGACACCCTGTGGGCCGGCAACGCATCCGTTCATGAGCAAATACCTTGTCTATGTTTCTTATTCCCAATAATCTTTTCCATTTTTTTCTCATAAATTTCTTCCCATTTTCACTCTTCTCATGTTCTCATGATTATTTCATTTGGACTTAATTCGATTCTACAGCAAGGCCATATGCAGTAGGAGACAAATAGGCGCAGATGGCGCGTGATACCATGCCGTAAAACATGGTTTCCCATGACGAGCTAAATATATTTATTTTGTCACAACCTTGTCAAAAACGATGACCTCTATAAAGTGTCGTGTTTCTGTAATGAAAATAAATCAGATGTGCGCTACTTATACATGGAACTTGAATAGTTATAGCTTAGCATTTCGCAACAGTTATAAGACGTATATATCCGAGCTTGCACTATGGAGGTATGGTACGATTTCGGTCTTAGGAAACTGCATTGTACCAACGTGATGGTGTTTAATGCGGCACATGTACACATGGAGCAGTTACTGAGGAGGAAACCATGCATTGAAAGAAGAATGTGAGAAAGATATCGATATCGTGAGGAGAGAGAGAGAGAGAGAGAGAGAGAGAGAGAGAGAGAGAGAGAGAGAGAGAGAGAGATATCGTGAGGAGAGAGAGAGAGAGAGAGAGAGAGAGAGAGAGAGAGAGAGAGAGATATAGAGAGAGAGAGAGAGAGAGAGAGAGAGAGAGTGAGGGGGAAAGGAGAGCGTAAGATACGGATGGAGGGAGAGCGACAGAGGAGTGTGTGGGAGAGAGAGTGCGAGAGAGTCAGGAATGTGTACAAATGGTTGATAAGAGAGGGAGAGAGATAGACAAACAGACACAGGGAAACAGACAGACAGAGACAAACGCAGACAGCGAAATAGTTGTAGAATTGGATAGATAGCGAATTATAGAAGTATAAGGTGTATTGTCTGCTGTAAGAGAGAGAGAGATATGTAGATATAGAGTCTCTGTGTGTGAGAGAGAGAGAGACAGAGAGAGAGAGAGAAAGAGAGAGGCGTGCAATGCAGGAATGAAACCATATGCCTTCTACTCCATGCTGAAGTACTCACCCTTCTTCTTGCGTGCACACCAGCCCTTATGGCTGAGTATGTTGCCGTCGGCGGGCTGACACGACTCGGCGTTCCGTCGGAAGGACGACGCCGTCACCTTGCCGTACGGCGGTGGACCCAGTGGCTCCTTACACACTGTAACCACAACACGGGGCCTTATAGTGGATGGAGTACCTTCATTCATTTTAGGTCATATATAGTAGCATTCATTAACCGTGTTGCTGAATTATTTCAGACAATACATGCACAGTGAAACCTCTCTAAACCGGACACCCTGGGGGTCCCCAGGGTGTCCGGTTTAGATAGGTTTCACTGTTGCGTAGGCACATGACCATTTTGAGACATACTGATGTCGTGTGCAATCAGGAACATGAATTATTATCTGAGACGCGTTACCATGATACCAAGAAACCTCTCAAAAATGATATCAAATATATTTTATTGGTGTCCGGTTAAGAGAGGTTCCACGGTATAACGATTAGACCCATATACAGTCAAACGTGTGAATGATATCCAGCCATGGGAATAGTAAAACATAGCCTTTGTTTACATGTGGTCTTTATTCGCAGGGTCATTTATGTGGATATTTAGTAAATGGGAAAGGAAAAACGTGACTGCTATAGACAGGGAATTGCTATTCAGAGATGGTATTTATCGCAGATTCAACTGTACTACTCTGTGTATATGAATGGTGACCAGACAATACAAAAGTTACAAATTCCTTGTTTGATCAGTATCAGGCTTTTAGGTTTTTTTCAGCTCATGGGGATGGGCTAGACCCTTTGTGTCACCAGGTGGTGTAAAGCCGTGAACGCACGTGTGCACTAAACTTCGTACGACTAAAATGTTAGTTAGTGCAAATTTAGGATCGTCTGGAAATTTCAATTGATGAATTTACATTTATTGAGCATAGGCTGCATATGCAGCCTATGCTCAATAAATGTTAATCCAATAACTGTTTACAAGAAAACATTGTTAATGTGAAATGTACAGACTATCATAATTGTGCACTTACGAACATTTTAGTCGTACGAAGTTTAGTGAAACGGGCCCAGGCGTTTAAGGGTTTTCCAGCTGATGGGGAGTGCAGTGGCTAGACCTGTTGTGTCACCAGGTGGTGTAAAGCACGTGGACTTACATTGACATCCTAGGATCTCAACGCGCATGCTCGGGTGCCGGTTCCACGTGACTGTGTGGAACTTTATAAATCGCGCCACGACGGGTGTGTCTAGGTAGTGATGTTTCACTGTGTAAGCATCCGTGTTCCCCTCGAATATCTGTAACAGAACGGGAAACGCCATCAACAGTTAATGTACTTGTCTTTTCATAATGTATTGATGCAATTTACGGATCTATGTACGCACATGCGTGGCTCATGAGCGTACGTGTGCGACCAGCGTAGCCCCAGGTCAGACTGCGCGTATATATACGTATAACGTATACACGCAGCCTGAACAGCACCTACGTTGATCGCAAGTCAGACGTTTATCATACGCCATGTCCATTCATTGTCTTAACCCGTAGACTGCTGTCTTATTTTTTTTATCATCTGCTGTTTATTTTCTATTTTCCATTTTTATCATCAAAAACATACTTTGACAGCACTTTAGAATAATTTACAACATGCTTTGACAGCACGTCAGAGTCATTTCCATTGGAAATGATTCTGACGTGCTGTCAAACCACGTTTTATTGCGAAATAAGGCAAGATATAAAAGCGACAGCAGACGACAATTGTTGTGAGTAGCGGTCTAAGGGTTAATATGATATGATAGTTCAACAAATCCTATTGATATCTAAGATAATTCATCTATCTACTTCACGTACATTGCTTTATTTTGGGAAGTCGTGTTTGGCGTTGGTTATGGATCAACGTTCCTAGTGTACATTTTGTTGACTTGGATATGGCAGTGCCTTCATAATTATTTACTATGATGAATTTAAATAGTTATGTCACATATTTGAATTTATCCCGTCAACACAGTGCGTATGTGCCGTGAAACACGGTGCCGTGAAACATTTGTGATATCCTGTCAATACGACCTAATTACTCCGTATGAATATGTGCGGTGACTGGGGTTATTTTTTTGCATTTTAAAGCCATTTGTAGATGTTGGCGGGATACATAGAATGGTAGGTTAGTGCCGTGAATGGGAAAACATATCTGACAAGACTTAGGAAACGGGATGGGCGAGGCTCTAACCTACTATTCTCTATATGTCCCATAAGCGAACATCTTCGTGAAAGGCGTAAGTCGAATAAATTGCGCTCAATGCTAACACGGTTACTGTGAATTTCACGTCAGGTATACAATGCACGGGAATGTTGATCAACCGTCGACGGCATCGTGATCGATATTTACCTGGTAGTTGCCATAGTGATCGAGGGCGTAGAACCAGTTGTAGGCGTTCATGCTGTATGACACCATAAATTACGTCACCCACTCGTTGCCGTCGGCCCGACCTTGGGTCATCACCCCGGTAACATGAAACGAGCAAACATTAACATTGGGTCACGTGACGTGGACAATGCTAACATATGACACTGTAGTTGCGTCAGTGGAATAAGAAGATAACTAACTCTTGGAAATAGCTACTTCTCCAGCTGATAGCTTCAACATGCTCGTGAAATAACACTTTCTGTGCACGTTAGCAACACTGCCAACATGCCCGTGAAATAACACTTTTTTCTGTGCACGTTAACAACACTCCCAACATGCCCGTGAAATAACACTTTTGTTTCTGTGCACGTTAACAACACTCCCAACATGCCCGTGAAATAACCCTTTTTTTCTGTGCACATTAGCAACACTCCCAACATGCTCGTGAAATAAACCTTTCTGGGCACGTTCTCCAAATCTTCACTTCTCAATTCAACTCAACATAATTACTCTTTATTACACCCCTTTACATTATAGTATATGCACCATGGGAAACTACATATACATATTACTGCATGCTGGAATCTAATGCCGATGCATTTGACGTTGACCTTGGGCACAGGGGCCGCATGAGTGGGACACAGCATGAATATATGGATGATGACTAATACGCATATGAAGTTTCAAGAGATATAAGGTATTTAAAAACTTTAACGCAGATTTCGGACGGACGCACGCACGCACGCACGGACACCCGGACGTCATTGTGATCACTATGTCTCGCTTTCCGCAAGCGGGCTAACAATAATGTTTGATGACATAAACGCCAGAGTAGCAAAACTTAACAAATCCCTTTTTATATAACAAATACGGTGAAGCGAATGAAATTTTCATCTGAAACCCGGCTACTACATTCAATAAAGTAGTGTCGCCACTATATCTACATGATATGTAGTCGTACACTGGAGAAATGGGGCTTATAGGATTTGCGACTAGTGTAGCTCCTGATCAAACAACACACTCGTGTAGCCTAACAACAATCTGTATTGCTTGTTAGAAGATTAACGGGTGTTTAAGTGATGGAATGGCGCGAACAGTGCAGATCCTGATCAGACCGTCCGGATGCACAGTCTTATCTGGATCTACACTGGTCGCAAAACCTGTAAGCCCCATTTCTCCAGCCAGAGCCATATATATGCATGATGCTTGTATTATCAGCTAACTGACGGGTGAATACAGTTCACGGTTGTTTCTCCTCCTGTCTATTTATATACAATATTAATTGGTACCTTGAAGCTGATTGCATGTCTAAAGGACGTACATTACAATAACCCATTACATACTGAGCCTGCACGATTTTTCACACAAAAAACAAAACAATACTTCTCTTAATTATGCACAGAAGTATATGTTGTTACCACTCATTGGAACCGTCTCGCCGAGACGGTTCAAATGAGTGGTAACATCATATATTTTTGCACAGAAATAAGACAAAATAGAAATCAACATATCAAGTTGTTTGTACCTCATATAGGGGTATTTAGCATGCAACAGGTTAAACCAAACCGTGAACCGCTCTCTGGTGATATGTTAGTGTTTACAAGATGTGACGAAATGATAGAAACATTTACGGCCGTCGTAAGTGTCACCGTAATGTTTTAATCCCAATTTCGATCGTTGACAGCGCCGCGTTGAGTGGATTATTTGTGTCTGGCTGTGGCGTTTGTATTTTGTTTCACGGTTAGTTTGTAGCTGTTACTGGTCACAGGCACTTTGTGGTATGAACGAGATAATCTTCTTCTAAATCATACCTAAGTTTACTCCGATATTAAACATCGAGGACATTCGCCATCTGTTCAACCAACGGACATGGTACAATGTAAATTTGGCCCGGCTCGCTACATGTAATTCGGTAACGCAGTGTTCCCGGCCTTCGCGCGCGTTACAAGATAAATAATATACTTCCATTGGTTTAAAAGATGAGGAATTTCCTACCGTGTAGATGTACAAGTACACTTGGGTATGATTTAGTACACGGCGGTGTCGTGCATAACAAAGTGCCTGTGATACTGGCATATGACACATGTCGCCGTCACAAATGAAGAGTTTCGAAATAAAGTCACAAATGAATTGGTGTTTGACGTCCATGTACAATTTGTTCTCGATAATC
>JAQRGA010003057.1:0-10965 GCA_029237695.1 Conchocele bisecta | reverse complement strand
AAAGGTAAGGTATGGGTATTACAATAGAAAGAGGGAAGTTCACGGGATTTAAGAGGTACTACACAGTTTAAGCGTTAGGCGACTTTCTCGACCTACTCGCGAGTTTGAGTATACGGAAGTTACCGGAGGCAAAGAGACGAGGTATGAAGATTACAAATGCGGGGCGTAGAAGTGGTACTGCTTCCGAACCTATATCCATGACATTCACATGGTTTCTGTCCCGATATAAGTTCGCCAGATGGGCACTTGAAGATACAGTTTAGTATTTTCAGGGCTATGTAAGATTAAATCGCAACTTACCTGTATCAGATGATGTTTGATATGGTCCAGATTAAGGCCTATCAGCCGTGCTGGTATTATGCAGTCGATCCGGTGACAATTTCTCCGAGCCCGATACAGCAGACTGAAATGTTGGCACGTGTATGATCCTGACCAGTTCCTGAGTATCGATGACCAAAGTCATATCATGATAGATGCTAAGCATAAGTATGTGCTGTTCGATACACACAATGAGGGAGTGAAAGCTGGCATTGTTTCCCAGATGGGGGCAGAGGCGTATAAGAGTCACAGTAAGTCGACGACTTTACACTGGCGTTATAAGAGGGTACCCAGTAAGTCCGACGACCTTTACACTGGCAGTTATTAGGAGGGTCACCCTGGTTCGATCTGTGGCGGGTATTTGCATGCCCTGGCGGATCCGACAAGGGGGGGAGGGGGGGGGGGTGGGGTGGGGAAAACAAAGGATACCTGCCTCAACAAGAAACAGTGTGTTTGTTGGTATTGAGGGGCACCCCTAACAAGGTGTTTGCATAAGAAGTTTAGCAATTACGTGCCGGGGTGGTTTTTAAAGGGAAGGAGAAACAAGGCAGTACTTACAAGCCATGATTTAATAAAAACATGGTAACGCTTATTCCGTCTTTGTGTTTAATTTCAGTAATCATCCACTCGTCATCCACTGTCATTGTTCTGTACCTGGGACGGCCTTCTGCGTCTTTCTAGCTCCAGCACCTCGTTAGCGTCTCCCAGGGTTCCGCCAGTACTCAGCCCTAGTTACAGGGGCGTTGCCTGTTTTACGCAATGACACATTCAATGATAGTGGGGGGGGGTGGGGGGGGTGGAAGAACTTACCTTGTGTAGTTTGAGGTCGTTTAGTTCATATACATTGCAGACGGGGGATGCTTAAACTTAGTTAGTGTTGGGGGGCGGGTTCGTTTTGCGAATACTACCATTGGTACCTCTAGGCGTCCCTAGTTAGTTTTAGGTTTATACTTTGTTGACATTACGACCACGGTTGGCGGCCATTGGCCTCTATTGCGCCGTAAAACATATAGGGGCTGCCTCTGTATCGCGGACCATGTCCCCACATAGGAATTTTTGGGGGCGCGTGGCATATCGTTGTATGCGTTATAATTATAGAGTCATAATTGCGTGCGTTCCGTGGAAGGCGAATGCCTGATGTTCTGTTACCATCATTTGTATAAAAACCAATGACTTACCTTGGTTTCCGGTTGGATACCATGACCCTAAGGGATGGATTCAATAACCAATTGGTTGCTCTTAGTAAGTATAATCCAGTTAAATAAATCCGTTTGCCAAGGGTCGTTAGTTCCTTCTCTAGGCGAGATTACAATTGTCCCACAGTGCTTTCTGTTGATCGTCCTCCTCCGCCTTAAGATTTAAGAGGTCTCTGTAAAAGAGAATGTCCTTGTAGTGTTTTAGACACCAACCATTCCACGTTCATTCTTCCACTTAGTTGTAAGTTGTAAGGGGTAGCCGTTATTTTTGTAATAGTTCTGTTGGCTCAGTCGTTCGCTTCTGTTTGGTTGGGACACGTCTAATCAACCACCTTTTACCAAATCACGTTCTCTATCCCGCAGGGCACACTCCTTTTTGAGAATACGTTACAGTTATCCTTGTCGCGCAGTATAACGTCCACTACGATCTTAGGGATCCTGTGTTATACTCCAGTGCGCGCCCTTCGTGGGGTAAAGAACGTAAGCAGGTTCTGTCATGCCCGATATGTATTGTCTGTCATGGAAGGCACTATTTAGTATGTCCTTGCAGGATGCGGCTTTTTCTTTTTCTTTCCGAGTTTCCTCACCGGAATTCGATGTATACACAATCGTATTCCTCGGCCAAACCTTTTCTATCCCTCCGGTGAGTCCAGTTGAACAACGTGAAAGTTCCAGTCAAGTTAGACTGCAGACCCATGCGGTGTCCGGTCACTGTAATCCCGCGTTCTTTGCTTTTTACACTTCGGCAATTTTTCTGAAAAATAAAAGAAAATTAAAATTTGCTCAATGTCTAGTATTTACCATTGTGCGTCTCTACACCGCTCTCAACGGACCTGAAAACTAACTTGTTAGTTTAGACTGATAATATACTTGAATACTTGAAACCACAAATAACACACAACCTGGTGCACTAATAATTAAAAACGACCAATTAATCCGGAAAAACCAGGACCGCCAACCCGGATGTGTAACAAACGTTGGCCACTGGTTTGATTAAAGGTAAGGTTTATGGCGTTTGTTACAATAGAAAGAGGAAGTTACCGGGATTTAATAGAGGTTACTTACAAGTTTAAGCGTAGGGCGACCTTTTTCTCGACCTAACTCGCCGAGTTTCGAAGATACGGACGTACAGGAGGGCAAGGGACAGAATGGTAGAAGATACCAATCGCGGGCGTAGACGTTTTGGTACTGACTTACCCCGACCCATAACCATGACATTCACAGGGTTTCTGTTGCGATATAAGCCTTCGCCCTAAAAGATGGGGCAACTTGAAGATGATTCAGTTTCGTATTTTCCCAGGGCTATGTTCAGGCAATTAAATCGCAACTTACCGTCGTATCAGATGATGTTTTGATATGGTCCAGATTGTAAGCGCCCTCAGCGTGCTGTTAAGTTTATTGGCAGTCGATACCCGGTGGACTAAATTCTCCGAGCCGCAGGACTACCAGCAGAACTGAAATGTGGGCACGGTGTATGATCCTGAACAGTTTCCGGGGCGTATGTATGGACCAAATAGGATAATATCCATTGATAGTGCTAAGCAAAATAAGTATGTGCTGTTCGATACACACAATTTCGAGGACGTGAAGGCTGGCAATTGGGTTTCATTGTTTCCCTGGATGGGGGCAGTGTGGCGTTATAAGAGTCACAGTTAAAGGGTCCGACGGACTTTACCCCAATGGCTGTTCAGTTATTAGAGGGTTCTCCCATGGGTCTCGATCTGGCGGATTTATGCATTGCCCTGGCGGACCCGACAAGTCACAAAAGTATACCAGCGCTCAAGAAACAGGTGTTGGTAGCGAGTTGGTATGAGGGGCACCCCTAAACAAAGGTGTTTCATAATGAAGTTTGCCAATTACGTGCTGGGTTTAAATGGAAGGAGAAAGGCAAGGTGCTTAGTAATTGCCTTGCCATTTGATTTTAATAAAAACCATGTAAACGCTTATTCCCGTCTTTGTCTTTATCAGTAATCATCCTCGTCATCCGTTTCATGTTGTCCTGGGCTGGCGGCTCTCCTAGCGTCTAGCTCCGCATAGCGTTAGCGTCTCCAGGTTCCGCAAGAGTACTCTGTCCCTAGTACAGGGCGTTGCCGGGTTTTACGGCCAGCAACATTCAATTGATTAGTGGGGGGGGGGTGGAGAAAGAACTTACCTTGTGTGTTTAGTTTGAGGTCGTTTAGTTTCATAAAATTAATGGCAGGAACGGGGGAATATGCTTTAACTTAGTAGTGTTGGGGGGTTTGGGGTTCGGTTTAGCGAATTACTTAACCATTGGTACCACTAGGCGTTTTGTAGTTTTAGGTTTTAGGGTTCTTTGTACTTAGTTGACATTCTACGGGACCCAACGGTTTGGCGCATGGCCTCTATTTGCGCCGTAAACCACATATAGGGGGGCCAGCCATCTGTTATCGCGGACCATGTCCCCACCTCATAGGAATTTTGGGGGCGCGTTGGCAAATCTATCGTTGTATGCGTATAATATTAGAGTCATAATTGCGTGCGTTCTGTGAAGGCGAAATGCCTGATGTTCTCGGTTACCAATCCCATTTGTATTAAACCATGACTTACCATTGGTTTACCGGTTGGATCCATGACCCAGTGGGGAATTCTTCAAATAACCATTGGTGTGCACTTAGTAAGTATATCCTGTAAATTCCGTTTGCCAAGGGGCGTAGTTTCCATCTAGGCGAGTTACATTGGTCCACTGTCTGTTCTTGATCGTCCTCCTCGATTCTTAAGATGGTTCTCTGTAAAGAGAATTTGTCACTTGTAGTGGTTTTAGGACACCACATTCCCGTACTTCTTTCCTTAGTTGATTAAGAGGGTAAGCCGTGTTATTTTTGAATAGTTGTTCGGCAACAGTCGTTCACTATGTTGGTGGTCACGTCTATCAATCCTCCTTTACCAACACGTTCACTATACCCGCGGGGGCACGCTCCTTTTGAGAATCGTTACTGTTATCCTTGGGTCGCGCAGTTATACGTCACTTACGCTCTTAGGGATTCGTGTTATACTCCATGTGCGCGCCCTTCGGTGGGAAATAGAACGTAAGCAGTTCTGTCATGCGATGTCTGTCCATGGAATGACTATATGTCCTTGGCAGATGCAGGCTTTTTCTTTTTCTTTCCGAGTTCCTCCACCGGAATTCGATGTATACCGCAAATCGTATTCCTTCGGCCACCTTTCTCTATCCTCGGTGAAGTCCAGTTGAACAATCTTGTGTTGTTCCAGTCAGTAGTGACTGCAAAGGACCCTGCGGTGGTCCGGTCACTGTAATCCCGCCCTTCTTGCTTTTTAACACTTCGGCATTTTTTCTGAAAACCCGAAAATTATTAGCTCAATGATCAGTTTATTACCATTTGAGCGTCTTCTCCACGCTCTCACGGACCTTGAACTAACTTGTTTAGTTTAGACAGTACTATATACTTGAATACTTGAACCACAACAAACCATCACACCATTGTGCACTAATAATTTAAAACGACCAATAATACCGGGAAAAAACCAGACCGCCAAACGGATGTGTACAAAACGTTGCCACTGGTTTATTAAAGGTAAGGTTTGGCGTTTTTATTACAATAGAAAGAGGAAGTTCACGGGATATAAGATGGTACTACAAGTTTTGTAAGCGTAGGCTGTCTTTCTCGAACCTATCGCCGTTGTTTCGAGATACGGGACGTACAGGAGGCCAAGGGGTAGCAAGGGATGGACGGTAGGTAAGATACAATCGCGGGCGTAGACGTGGTTACTGCTTCCCGACCCATAAACCATGAACCATTCACTGGGTTTCTGTCCGATATAAGGCCGTTTCGCCAAGATGGGCAACTTGAAGATTACAGTTTCGTATTTTCCAGGGCTATGTTCAGGCAAATTAAATCGCCAAACTTACCACTCGTATCAGATGATGTTTTGATATGGTCCTGATTAAGCGCCTCAGCGTGCTGTATTATGCAGTCGAATCCCGGTGACAAAATTCTACCGGGGAGCCCAGACTACCAGCAGACTGAAATGGGTGGGCACGTGTATGATCCTGGACTGTTGCCGGGCGTATGATGGACCAAATGATTAATATCATGATAGATTGCTAAGCATAAGTTTATGCTGCTGTTCGATAACTCACAATCGAGGAGTGAAGCTGGCATTCATTGTTTCCCCAAGATGGGGGCAGATGGCGTTATTAAGAGTCACAGTAAAGTCCGACTCGACTTTTAAACATGGCAGTTATTAGAGGGTTCAACCCACTGGTTCGATTCTGGCGGATATGCGATGCCCTGGCGATCCGTCCAAGACAAAGATACCAGCCACTCATAGGAAAACAGATTGTGATTTTAGTTGGTATGAGGGGTGGGGCACCCCTAACAAGGTGTTTCATTAAGAAGTTTGCAAATTACGTGCAGGTTTAAAAGGAAGGAGAAACAAGGCAGAGTACTTACATGCCATGGAATTTTAATAAAACATTGGTAACGCTTTTAATTCCGTTCTTTTGTCTTTTATCAGTAATCAATCCTGAGTCATCCGTTCATGTTTGTTCCCTTGGGTTGGTCCTGGGCTGGCCTTGGTCTAAGCTCCGCAACCTCGTTAGCGTCTCCTGGTTCCGCAGTTACTCAGCCCATAGTACAGGGTTTTGAGTGGCGGTGCCGTTTTACGCAGCAACATCAATGATAGTGGGGGGGGGGGTGGGGGGGGGTGTAGAAACTTTACCCTTGTGTTGTTTGATGGTCGTTTAAGTTCAATATTACAATAGCAGACGGGGCGGGCTGCTTAACTTAGTAGTGTTGGGGGGTTGGTTCGTTTGCGAATAACTTACCATTGGATTAACCAACTTAGGCGTTCTAGTTAGTTTTAGGTTTTTTATACTTTGTTGACCATTACGACACGGTTGCCGCATGGCCTCTATTGCGCCACGTTAACATATAGGGGCAGCCTCTTAGTATGTATATGCGGACCATGTCCCCTCACATAGGGGAAATTTTGGGGCGCGTGGCATATCGTTGTTTATTGCGTATAAATATAGAGTCATAATTGCGGTGGCGTTCGTGAAGGCGGAATATGCCTGGATGTTTCTGTTTACCATCATTTGTATAAAACCATGACTTACCTTGGTTTGTTCCGGTTGGATCCATGACCCAAGGTGGATTCTTCATAACCATTGGTTGCAATGCACTTAGTTAAGTTTATATCCAGTAAATCCGTTTGCCAAGGGCACGTTTAGATTTCCTCTAGGCGGAGTTACATTGTCCACTGTCTGTTGATCGTCCTCACTCGATTAAGAGGTCTCTGTGAAAAGAGGAATGTCCTTTGTAGTGTTTTTTTTAGGAACCCATTACCCGTTACCCGTTACTTTTCCTTAGTTGTACGAGGGTAGCCCGTTTTTATTTTGAATAGGTGTTCGGAGCACAGTCCCGTTCACTTGTTGGTTGGGGACACGTCTATCACCACCTTTACCAACCAACGTTCCACTATCCCGCGGGCACACTCCTTTTGAGAATACGTTGCAAGTTTATCCATTCGACGCTGTATACGTCACTACGATTCTATGGGATCGTGTTATAACTCCAGTGGCCGCCCGCCCCTTCGTGGGGAAAGAAACGTAAGCAGTTCTGTCATGGCGATGTTGTCTGTCATTGGAAGTCTATATGTCCTTGCAGATGCGGTCCTTTTTCTTTTTCTTTCCGAGTTCCTCACCGAATTCGATGGTTGTTTATACACAAAATCGGTATTCCTCGGCCTCACCTTTTCTATCCTCCGGAGTCCTGTTGAACAACGTGAAGTTCCTGTCAGTAGACTGCAGACCCTGCGGTGTGTCCGGTCAACTGTTAATCCCGCTTTTCTTGCTTTTACACTTCTGGCATTTTTTCTGAAAAGAAAATTAGCTCAATGTCAGTACAGTATTACCATTGAGCGTTTTTTTTTTTTCCCTTCTCACGGCTCTCACGGAACCTGAACTTAAACTTGTTTAGTTTAGGACTGGACTTATATTACTTGAATACGTTGAAACCACACAAAACATCACACCTGTGTGCACTAATAATTAAAATGACCGACCAATAATACCGGAAAAACCAGTCCGCCCAACCCAGGATGTGTACAAAGACGTTGCCACTGGTTTATAAAGGTTAAGGTTATGGCGTATTACAATTTAGAAAGAGGAAGGTTCACGGGATATTAAGAGGTTACTTACTAAGTTTTTAAGGCGTAGGCGACTTTCTCGATCCTACTCGCCGAGTTTCGAGATTACCGGACGTTTACAGGAGGGCAATGGGGACGGAGGGTAGAAGATAACAATCGCTGGGCGTAGACGTTGGGTTACTGCTTCCCGAACCCATTAACCTTGGACATTCACAGGGGTTTTCTGTGGACCGATATTAAGCCTTCGCCCAAGATGGGCAACTTGAAGATACAGTTTCGGTATTTTCCAGGGCTATGTCAGGCAATTAAATCTGCAACTTACCTCGTATCAGATGATGTTTGGATATGGGTTGTCCAGATTAAGCGTCCTCAGGCGTGGCTGTATTATTGCAGGTCTATCCCGGTTGACAAAATTTCTTCCGAGCCCGCCCGACTTACCAGCAGACTGTAAATGTGGCACGTGTTATGGATCCTGTCAGTTGCCGGGCGTATGATGGACCCAAAGATTAAATATCATGATAGATGCTAAGCATAAGTAATGTGCTGTTCGATACCCACCACAATCGTGGATGTGAAGCTGGCATTGTTTCCCTGCTGGGGGCAGAATGGCGTATAAGAGTCACAGTAAAGTCCGACGACTTTTACACATGGCAGTTATTAGAGGGTTCGCCCTGGTTTCGATCTGGCGGATATGTCATTGCCCTGGCGACCGATGACCAAAGACAAAGCTACCAGCACTTCAAGAAACAGCTGTGTTAGTTGGGTTATGAGGGGCACCCCATAACTAAGGTGTTTCATAAAGGAAGTTTGCAATTACGTGCAGGTTTAAAGGAAGGTGACAATGGCAGTACTTACATGCCATGATTTTAAATAAAACATTTGTAACGCTTATTCCCGTCTTTTGTCTTTTATCAGTGAATCATCCTCGTCATCCGTCATGTTGTCCTGGGCGGCCTCTGCGTCTAGCTCCGCAACGTCGTAGGTCTCCAGGTTCCGCAGTAACTCTAAGCCCTAGTAACAGGGCGTGCCCGTTTTACGCTGCACATCAAATTTGATAGTGGGGGGGGGTGGGGGGTTGGAAGAACTTTACCTTGGTAGTTTAGTTGGGTCGTTTAGTTCATTATACATGCAGACGGGGGATGCTTAATAAATTAGTAGTGTTGGGGGGTTCGTTTGCCGAATACTACCCATTGGTACCTACTAGGCCGTTCTAGTAGGTTTTTAGGTTTATACTTTTTGTTGACATTACGACACGGTTGCGCATTGGCCTCTATTGCGCCGTGTAACATATAGGGGCAAGCCTCTGTATGCGGGACCATGTCCCCACATAGGAATTTTGGGCGGCGTTGGCCATATCTGTTGTATGCGTTATAATATAGAGTTCATTAAATTGCGGTGCGTTCGTGGAAGGCGAATTGCTGCCTGATGTTCTGTTTACCATCATTTGTTTAATAAACCATGACTTACCATTGGTTTTACGGTTGGATCCATGGACCCAGTGGATCTCATAACCATTGGTGCACTAGTAATGTTATATCCAGTAAATCCGTTTGCCAAGGGCCCGTTCAGGATTCCATCTAGGGCTGTAGTTATCCATTGGTACCACTGTCTGGTTGATCGTTCCCTCCTCGAGTTAATAGAGGTCTCTTGTAAAAAAGAGGAATGTCCATTGTAGTGTTTAGGACACCAACATTCCCGTTAACTTCTTCTTAGTTGTAAGAGGGTGTAGCCGTTATTTGTTTGAATTAGTTGTTCGGCAACAGTCGTTCACTATGTTGGTGACCGGACGTCTTATCACCCACCGTTTACCAACACGTTCACTAATCCGCGGGCAGGGCACACTCCTTTTGAGAACTACGTTACAGTTATTCCTTGCGCGGCAAGGTATACGTCACTACTGATTCTAGGGATCGTGTTATACTCCTGTGCAGCGCCCACTTCTCGTGGTGAAAAGAACGTTTAAGGCAGTTCGTTGTCATGCGTTTGTGTCTGTCATGGAAGACTTAATATGTCCTTGCAGAAGATCGGGCTTTTTCTTTTTTCTTTCAGAGTTCCTCTAACCGGGAAATTCGGATTGTATACACAATCAGTATTACCTCGGCCTCTCCTTTCTATCCTACCGGGAGTCCAAGCTTGAAACAACGTGAAGTTCCAGGTCCAGTTAGACTGCAGAACCTTGCGGTTGTTTGCCGGTCACTGTAATCCCGCTTCTTGCTTTTACACCTTCGGCATTTTTCTGAAATAGAAAATTTAAATTAGGCTCTAATGTCATGTAATTACCAATTTGAGCGTCTCTCACGCTTCGCACGGACCTGAAACATAACTTGTTAGTTTAGACAGGGTACTATTTATACTTGAATTAACTTGAACATACAACAAAACTCAAACCTGTGGCAACTAATTAATTAAAACGACCTAATTAATCCGGGAAAAAACCAGACCTCCTCCAAGACCGGATGTGTAACAAACGTGCCAACTGGTTTGGTTTATAAAGGTAAGGTTTGTGGGTATTACAATAGAATAGTAGGAAGTTCAACGGGATATTAAGAATGGTGACTTACAAGTTTAAGCGTAGGCGACTCTTTTCTCGGAACCTACTCGCCGTGTTTCGAGATGACGGGACGTACAGGAGGCAAGGGACAGGTCGAAGGTAGGACTTGATACAAATCGCGGGGGGCGTAGAACGTGGTATGCTTCCCGACCCATAACCATGACATTCACTGGGTTTTGTCCGGTCCGTATATAAGCCTTCGCCAAGATGGGCAATCTTGAAAGAATACAGTTTCGTATTTTGTGCCAGGGCTATGTTCAGGCAATTTAATTCGGCAACTTACCTCGTATCAGATGATGGTTTGATATGGTCCTGATTAATGCGCCTCTCAGCGGTTGCTGTTTTATTATGCAGTCGATCCCGGTGGAACAAATTCTCCTGAGACCCGGAACTACCAGCAGACTGAAATGGGTAGGTGTGTTGATCCTGGACAGTTCCGGGCGTTTATGATGACCAAAGTTAATTATCATGATAGAATGCTAAGCATTAAGTATTTGTGCTGTTCGATACACACAATCGATGGAGTGAAGCTTTGGCCATTTGTTTCCAAGATGGGGGCAGATGGCGTTATAAGAGTCACAGTAAGTCCGACGACTTTACACTGGCGAGTTATTAGCAGGGTTCACCCTGGTTCGATCTGGCGGATATGCATGCCCTGGCGGACCGACAAGACTAAAGATACCAGCCTCAAGAAACAGTGTGTTCGTTGGTTTATGGAGGGGCGGCACCCCTAAACAAGGTGTTTCCATAAGAATGTTTGCAATTACGTGA
>JAQRGA010003056.1:0-14148 GCA_029237695.1 Conchocele bisecta | reverse complement strand
CATGGAGAAATCAAATTGTACTATAAGTTCAACACATGATCAATAAAAAACACTACCATGTAGAAATATGTTAAATCCAATCATGTTTTGTGATTTGTCACATCTAAAGAGGTTATAGTAACTTTATAGAACATATTTGTGTTCAGGTACGTCCTTGGCATTCTTGTATGTGAGAGTTGAATCTGGTGATGAAACCTGTCCAAATTTTACGGCCATATAAACAATGCAAAACAATAATTTTTTTGATAATATTAAATTTCATCAAAATTTAAGAATGAGCTTTGTTTTTATTTTGTGAAATTTTATAAATATTGATTTTATTACGAAAATGTATTTGTCTGGGAATTTAACATGGGGGGGAAAGGAAGTGGAGGAGGAGATAGTTTTTTCCCATTATGAAAGTAGTAAGATTAGTACTAATCCTATTACTTTTAGGAAGTGTGATGTGGCATCAGATCAGGTTATTTTAATTTCGGGGCTGAATATATAAGCGTACGGCTAATATGGATGGGATTCAAGCCTGTTTACCCGGCGTAAAATGATAGCTGTTGACAGGCCGTTAAACACCATTAAATAACTACTTAAATATATGCTCTATTTAACAGACAGTCAAGCAATGACAACCAGGCAGAAAATGACGAAGGAAGTAGTGAATCATCCACAAAGGGAACAGATGGTCAAAAAGGGTTGAAAGGCATGTTTGATAAAACCATTACGAAAAGCTGCGACGATTCTATGCAGACATTTTCAAAATCAACAAAGGAATCTTCGCATGAGACGGACGTGTTACAGTCTGGTGTTTCACGGTGCGTGACGGATACACAGTCTAGGGAAGTTGCGTCTACAAACCAGTCTACTCCAGTAGCTGGTTCCCGGCCTGTGCTGCAGTTTGGAAAAGCTGCTGCAGAAGGGTCCCAGTCTGCTAATAGTAGCAGCCCAGATGCGAGTAAGTCATTTCATCTTTGTATACGTTTGTAAAATGGGATGTACAGGGTTCCCACGGGGCCTTGAAAATTGGAATTTGACAAAAGGCCATTGAAGGCCTTGAAAATCCTTGAATTTGACTGTAGGGCCTTGATTGTCCTGGAATTCTGTAAGCAAATAAAGGCATTGTGACGTGAAGGGGGGAAAGCACGATATCTGCGTTAAAAAAAAAACAGTATAAAATAACAAAACGTTCCCGAAAAAACGCTCAATGTGAACCTGGTCCCCATGCAAATACCCATTTTTGTATTGGTTCTTTGTGTTCTTTAATCATACTGCGAGTATCGCCCTTGGTTCTAACAGGTGGCAGCTCGATCAAATTAAAGTAAACAGTAAACTGATAAATTAATTTATTTTTCTTCAAACTCATTTTCTCAGTTTGTGAATGACCAGCAGGTAAGTGTTTAACCAATTCTCTATTATTTATTGATACATGAATGCTAATAATGCTGTCATCTATTAATATTATGGTATCGTGTTACAAGAAAACGGAGGGCGCTAACGTGTGTTTTTGTTTTTGATGGGTGGGGTAAACAGACAACATTGTACAATCTGTGCGTTATCTATTTCTGTATCAATATTTCGAAGCGTTATATAATATAAATGCACACTTGTAATAATATCGTCTCATAAATGGATCATGCAGTCTGGCTAGTTAGCTGATTCTTTTTTTAAATATTTGAAAGTTGTGATTTATGACAATAAAATAATTAAAATTATAAATTATGCACACTACTCCCCCCCCCCCACCCCACGTGTCATTCAGGGACCTTGCACATCATTTTACATCTCAAATGGAATCAATACCCCTACCACTTCCCCATACCCAGGTCCTGTAGCCAATTTCATCAAAATTGCAAAGTATACTTATCCAACAAAGTATACTTTGAGGGAGTAATCATTTATTTTTCCCGAAATGCATTATTTCATATAGAACTAACCACTGCATATATTTGATGATTAAAAATTTGCAGAATTATTATACTGAATTTATTACATTATCACAGCCATTTTGGCTGTGATAATGTAATAAATTCAGTATAATAAAAATTAATAAATTTATACTTAAATTGAAACTTTTTCCCTCAAAGTATACTTTGCGAGATAAGTATACTTTGCAATTTTGATGAAATATGCTACAGATATAGTATGCCATCTATATTGGTCTTCTTAAATTCTCTGCCAGAGGATTATTCCAGAAAATTTCGGAACTCCCTCCCCTTTCCCAACAGTAACACGATTATTCCTAATCCTATTACTTTTAGGGGTTAGGGATGAGACGGTTCAAATAAGTGGTAACAATATATACTTTCGAACAGAAATAGAGAATTCCAAATTTTCATATTAGTGTAATTATATTCAGCCTATAATGGGTTAATTATAACGTGTTGGTGAATGTGGCTGTGACACTGTTACGGTTGAGTCTCCATGTATCATATCATATATCATATTAAATTGTATTTCTCCATAAAAGTATATGTTGTTACCACTCATTTGAACCGTCTCGCTGAGACGGTTCAAATGAGTGGTAACACCATATACTTTCGAACAGAAATAGAGAAAATAGCAAAATAAAATCTCCAAATTTTCATACTACTGTCGCAGTATCAGCCTTTAATGGGTTAATTATAACGTGTTGGTGAATGTGGCTGTGACACTGTTACGGTTGAGTCTCCATGTATCATATCATATATCATATGAAATTGTATTTCTCCATAAAAGTATATGTTGTTACCACTCATTTGAACCGAGACAGTCTCGCTGAGACGGTTCAAATGAGTGGTAACACCATATACTTTCGAACAGAAATAGAGAAAATAGCAACAAAAAAATCTCCAAATTTTCATACTACTGTCGCAGTATTCAGCCTTTAATGGGTTAATTATAACGTGTTGGTGAATGTGGCTGTGACACTGTTACGGTTGAGTCTCCATGTATCATATCATATAGCATATGAAATTGTATTTCTCCATAAAAGCATATGTTGTTACCACTCATTTGAACCGTCTCGCTGAGACGGTTCAAATGAGTGGTAACACCATATACTTTCGAACAGAAATAGAGAAAATAGCCAAAAAAAAAATCTCCAAATTTTCATACTACTGTCGCAGTATTCAGCCTTTAATGGGTTAATTATAACTGTTGGTGAATGTGACTGTGACACTGTTACGGTTGAGTCCCCATATATCATATGCACTCATACTCCCTTAACACGGTCTGACATACTGGCACAGTGCGGTAGGAGAATGAACTAGCTAGGTTAAATTAACCATCTCATAACCTCCTTAATTTAAAGCACACTTTTCGAATACATTGCAACTAATATTAAATTCGGAAAGAATTGACATAAGAAACGACCATTGACATTTTCTGGACTCGTATGCCCTGGTTTGGAAGGTCTGCGAGCCAATTCCTACCCTTAAATATAAGATAACTAAGTAACTTGACTGTGACTGGAGAAATGGGGCTTTCAAGATTTGCGACCTGTAGCTGCTGATTAACCCATTTCAGTCTAAGGATACGATCATTTTTGTTGAAAAAATCTCATTATTTTGTTTATTTCTCCATAAAGCTATATGTTGTTACCACTCATGTGAACCATCTCGTTGAGACAGTTCAAATGAGTGGTAACAACATATACTTTTGAGATGAAATAAATAAAATAGAATTTTTTCCCCAAAAAAGTTTATACTACTATAATTGTATCGCGTCTTTAATGGGTTAAACAGTAGTTAAACTCCTGTAGCTGCATAATGATCTAGATTGCTTCTTAGGAGCATGTCGGGTGTTTCATTGATGGAATGGCGAACAGTGTATATCCTGATCACATGCACAGGCTGCTCTGGATCTACACTGGTCGCAAAACCCATAAGCCCCATGTCTTCAGTCACAGCCACAACTATGTTCCATATTATATTCAATCAACGATAGTCGATACAGTCAAAGCATTGTTTATAACTTTATAATTTATTGTGTATTCTTTTTTTCCACAGAATCCAAGCCTGTTTGCTGTGTCTGTAAGTATATGTATAAAATCGCCAAAACATTTGTTATAATGCGAGGTCATGTCCGACCAAAGTTAGAAGCCTTGTTCATATATATAGAGTTATACCGATGAAAGCCGAACACGCCGAATGCCTGTGTGTCGGATGAGACTTAAACTGTGGTCCCATCTATATACCTTAGCTGTTGCTAGGATGTTAAACCCATTCACTTGCACTTTTTAGGTACAAAACTTATCTGGGGCTCTCTATGTAAATTGATATAATTTCTATAAGACTG
Source organism: Conchocele bisecta (assembly GCA_029237695.1). Lineage (NCBI taxonomy): Eukaryota > Metazoa > Mollusca > Bivalvia > Lucinida > Thyasiridae > Conchocele > Conchocele bisecta. Next base: position 9,882 of record JAQRGA010003056.1, on the reverse strand, counting down.
CTTCATAACATGTGTACTGTGAATTTTTATTCTCCCCAAATTTTGTTTTTTCGGGGGAGCATATACATGTAGTTACCGCTTTGTCTGGCGTCCGCCGTCCGCAATCCGAGTTTTACGTTAAAGTTTTAAAATTGCTACATCTCTGTGACTGCTTGGGATATCAACTTGAAACTTCATATACACATTGATCACCATACATATTTTCATTGTATACCCTACCCATGCTGCCCAGGAGCCCAAGGTCAAGGTCAAATGACATTAAACTTTTTGTTAATGTTTTTCAAATTGCTATATGTCTGTGACCGGTTGCGATATCAACTTGAAACATCATATACACATTGATCATACTACATCAATACCCAGGCTCAAGGACTTTGAATTTCAATCCAGGCGTCATCAGGGAGCATTTGTCGGATTTACCGACCATCTAGTTCAACCAGCCTCCTAATTGCCTTTCATACTGGAACTGCCCAGAGACAACGTACTCGCAAGAAGGTCTATTATTTTCATATATTACATGCTACCCAGTGATTTACCGTCATTCAGGAGGGATTTTTTTCCTTGAAAGAAATATATACTCCTAGACGTTCACGAGACGTAATTGACGTCACGTTTTGACGTCATTTCCGGCAAAGAAAGTCATATGCTAACGTCAAAATTGTAAATTGTCGCAATGTTATAAGCTCATCTAAGAGCAAATTTCACATTTTTCGAAGAGCATGTAATATACACTTTATTCCACTACCATTTTGAAATACCGGCTTTATGTCCCTTGACATTTGTAAATCTGATAAAGAAACTAGTGCAGAGCACCAGATGTCTCGGGGGGGGGGGGGGAATAAACTCTATCTATTTCAGGAGTTAGGTATATAATAGATCTCTGCAGTGATATATTATTCCCCGATGTGAATGCGTTTGTGAGCTATGAATTATTTTGTTCAACAAAAGTCCACTGTTTTTTTCTTACATCGGCATTCTTTGGTTCTAAAAAATAGGAAAATTGCTTGCAAAAGTGCAGATCCTGATGAGATGGCTCGTTACGAGCCGACTCATCTGGATCTACACTGTTAAAGAGATCTGTAGTGTTGAAAGAGTTAAATAAACAAATATAATGCATTAATGCATTACTTTTGTTACAGCTGAACATATGAAAATTATTTGCAAAAAGTTCAGATCCTGATGAGCCAACTCATCTGGATCTACACTGTTTGTGACCACTGTTGAAAGTGAAATAAATGACGTGGTCATGCCATAATTTTGTTACAGCCCCTATGCCACGTGAGGTCAACAGACCACCAGACTTTACCGTTCGGTCCGAATTCCAAAACCTAGATGGCTCGAACTCCTACGCATTTCTACACGCCAATACAGATTCTGTACCCAGTGACATAGCAAACATAAATGATGTTGCAAGTTCGGGAATTTCCGATTCTGGTTTCAATGGGCGTTCGTTGAACTCTCCAGATTCCAGTGGTTCGACAAGCACAGTTCCGAGTTGTAGCCGTACAGGTCCCGACGGGAGTTCATTCAATGATGATACCCAACCGTCGTCTGATGTGTGTCTCACTGAAAAGAAGAGCGTTTTTAGTACGCATGAAACTGATTTAAAATCTGTTATTCCGTCAGATTTTGAAGTTCTGACTGATGGAAGGCTGTCCGATTCTAACGATCAAGATAAAAATAAAACTTGTGCAGATTTTGTTCCAGTACGGGTCTATAACGATGAAAAACAATCCAAAAAGACAAAGGTGTTTGATAAATTAAACTCTGATGCTGTGGAGGTCAGACAATCAGACGATAAGATTGATCCTGAAGGTACCTCTAATGATGCTGTTGAATTGAAAGACAGTATTGAGAAGAAACAGAAGTTGGACAGTAAAATAAATGTAGAAGACGCAATTGAGATAAAGCCACAATCAAATAATACAATTAATCTGGAAGAAGCCGCTGTTAATTGTCATGATAATCAGACCATTTGTAGGGAGAGAAACGCGAGTGTTAGTGCAGGTGATGGCCATGATATTATTAATGATCTGGAAGAATGTAATGATACTGAACATGATGGTGTGGGTATGGAGGAAGAGGGTAGGGGTATGGATGATGTGGATGGTGATATGGACAATAAAAATAGTTGCAAGGACAAGGATTCCTTCATTTGATGAGTGCTGATGGAAAAAATTATTTGAAGCTTATCGCATGCATGATATAATTTGAATGCAATTGAATGAGTTTATGGAAGAAAGTGGGTAAGTCTCGTATGGACTTAGCCCTCTTATTTCACTAACCACTTATTTGGTGTGGTATGGACCTGGCACCAGGTTAGGTTATTCTAATTTCAGGGCTGAATATATATATATTTTCGATGTACATCCATTACTGACTAAGCCCCCCTTTTCCCATGTCCGACCACTTCAGTTGTCTGCTTATATTTGGTGAACTTGTTCAGATCAGATATTTATACCCCCCGCAACGAGTTGTGGGGGGGTATACTGGAGTCGGGTTGTCAGTCCGTCCGTCCGTCCGTCCGTCCGTGCTTCCGTAAACTTAACATCAGAGAAATATTGTTATAACTTCTATTTCCTTCATCTAAAATGCTTGATATTTCACACATGCATTCCTGTAAGGCTCTGCTACCATGCTGTGCCAAATCCACGACCGTCCAACCCCCGCTGATCCCAAGGTCAAGGTCAAATACTTAGTCTCTTTACAAAACTTAACATCAGAGAAATATTGTTCTAACTTCTATTTCCTTCATCTAAAATTCTTAATATTTCACACATGCATTCCTGTAAGGCTCTAATACCATGCTGTGCCAAATCCATGACCGTCCAATGACCGTACCCCCGCTGATCCCAATGTCAAGGTCAAATACTTAGTCTCTTTACAAAACTTAACATCAGAGAAATAAGTTATAACTTCTATTTCCTTCATTGAAAAATTACTTATTATTTCACTTGTGCATTCCTCTAAGGTTGTACTATCATGCTGTGACAAATCTACGACTGTCCAACCCCCGCTGATCCCCAAGATCAAGGTCACATACTTAGTCTCTTTACAAAACTTAACATCAGAGAAATATATTATAACTTTCTATTTCTTTCATTGAAAATTCTTAATATTTCATATGCTGTGACAAATCCCCGCTGATCTCGAGGTCACGTCACATACATACCGTATAACCTCGAATTAACGCCCCCCTCCAAATAAACGCCCCCTCCCCCCCCCCCCCCATTATTAAAAAAAAAATAAAAATTGCCAATGACCGCCAATTTCAAACACAAATAATCCTTAAATCCTTATTTGTGTTTGAAATTGGCGGTCCTTGGAAATAATTTTTTTTTTTTTTTTTTTTTTAATTCAGGGTTATCCGTAGTCTCTTTACAAAACTTAACATCAGAGAAATCGCTTATTAACTTCTATTTCCTTGCTCGGAATCTGCTTCACATTTCACACACTCATTGCTCCAATGGACCATACACCTTGTGACAAATCACGTTCATGGCCGCCCTCCGCCGCTTAATCCAAGAGGAGGTCAAGGTCACAAGCCCACAGATGGAAATACTATTTTTAGTGGGTACCTGGGCAAACGCGGGGGGGTTTCCCGTAAGTCTCCCGCTTACCTGGGACCAATGTTAGTTGTTGTTTGGATGGCCAGTCCTGGTAATATTAACTGCTAATTTAAACGCACCCCTGTAATGTAAACCGCCTCCACCCCCAGCCCGGAATAATTCGAAAGGTATTACGGTAGTCTCTTTACACTTAACCATCAGCCTCCCCCACATAATTTGGAAATTATACATTAATATAGTTACCACTTGCCCAACGCGGTGTAAAAATCCGTAAGCCTCAACAAACCCCCCCCCTCGCTTACCTTGACCAATCTTAGTATATGTTTGTATGGCAAGTCCATGTATAATTTAACTGGCTAATAAACGCCCCCCTTTTGTAAAATGTAACGCCTCCAGGGGCGTTAATTCGAGGTTATACGGTAGTCTCTTTACAAAACTTAACATCAGAGAAATCGGTTATAACTTCTATTTCCTTGCTCGGATGTACTTCACATTTCACACACTCATTGCTCCATTGGACCTACCACCCTGTGACAAATTCACGTTCATGCCGCTCGCGCTAATCCCAGAGTCAAGGTCATAAGCCCACACACTTGGAAATTTTTACATATTTTAGAGGTACCTGGGCCCGCGCGGGGGGTATTCCGTAAGCCTCGCTTACTGACCAATCTAGTTTAATCAGATTATACATACGCTCGTCATGACATGCGGCTGTGACTGGAGAAATGTGGCTTATTGGTTTTGCGACCAGTGTAGATCCAGATCAGCCTGTGCATCCGCACAGTCTGATCAGGATCTGCACTGTTCCCCATTCCATCAATGAAACACTCGGCATTCTTCTAATAAGCAATATAGATCATTATCGGGCTACAGGAGTGTGCTATTTAATCAGAAGCTACACTGGTCACAAAGCCCATAAGTAAAATTGCTCCAGTCACAGCCGCAAATATAGTAAATATAAGATTACTGTCTGTTTCACGAAACCTGCCCAAATTTTACGGCTATATAAACAATGCAAAAAGAATATTTTTTTCGATAATATTAAATTGTATCAAAATTTAATATTGAGCCTTCTTATTTCGTGAAATTTTGTTATTACGAAAAATGTATTTCTCTATGGGAATTTGACATGGGGGGAAATGAGGTGGAAGAGCTGTGGGAGGAGTCAAAAAACGAAAAAAATTGGAATTTAACTCCGAAAACTGGCTAGATAGCTTGGAATGTTGTAACTAAGAAAACAAAAGTTAAAATTTGAAAATCGGTCCACTATTTCCAAAATTTGAAAAATTTCCCCATGTTAAATCTCCATAGACATCTTCACTCATGCCAGTCATGGGGAAATTGTTTTTTCGCAATAAAATCAATATTTGACCAAATTTCACGAAATTTCATTCTTAAATTTTGCTTTCATTTAATATTATCAAAAAAGATATTGTTTTTGCATTGTTTATATAGTCGTAAAATTTGGGCAGGTTTCGCGAAACAGACAGAAATGCCGTTGAATATAAATTCTAATGCACTCTATAAATATCACGCAATCTGATTGGCTGATGGTCATACATTACAGGTATATCATTCTTGATCAATGGTCACAAATTATTTCAATATGTATTCCTACGCCAGTAGTAAAGGAGTGCTTTAGAAATAGGTTAACCGCATTGTAATTTTGAAATTTGCGGCGTATATCAGAAAATGATAGGTCGGAAAACATGTTTAATGGCTCCGCTAGCGCGTCGCCATTAAACAGAATTTCCGACCTATCATTTTCTGATATACACCGCAAATTTGAAAATTACAATACAGTTAACCCTATATTACAATACCAGGCGCGGATCCAGGATTTCGGGTTAGGGGAGGCGTAACTGGAGCAAAAAAAACCCAATAAACAATAAATTCACAAGTAGAAACGTTCCTTGTAACCTGTAAAAAATCTTTACTCAGCGAATTTTAGGGGGGGCGTGCGCAAGGTCCGCCCCCCCCTGAATCTGCCCATGAATACAGTTAACCCTATAACATATTTGTTTGAACCTTTATTGTTGTCGTGGCGAAACCGAATATATTTTATATTTGTCAGCACTAATCATGTATTTAATTTATACCGCATACTGAACTTTGTTTGAACGTGCGTGACGTCATGTTTTTGACGTCATTCCCTCGCCATACGTCACAAATCTAGTGACGTCATTCAAAGCAAAATGGCGGCGTCCACGCTTGGTAGATTCAACAATGTATGTGATTAAATCTTCAATTTATTTACGATGAGCTTCAATATTGACTGGCTCTAGACCAGTTGTCATAATAGGCATCAAAATCATGGACATGTCGGTGTCGTTGGTTATGTCGCATATACTGTAAAAATGGACAAAATTCAGTTGAATCGACAGCGATTTATATTTTAAAATCGGCCGCCATCTTGAATTTTCTCTTGAGACTGACTAATCAGACGCCGCCATTAGGGGTCAAAGGTGAAAAAATAAAGGCTAAATCAGCACTTCATGTGTATTAGGTTACTTCAGTTATAATTCCAGCACAAAAATATTTACACAATTCCCTAACATTTGATTGGCCAGTAGCAAGTCTCTGTCCAAACTGTATATCCTAGTAAACTCCCACGCCAAACTACTTTCCGTAACCATGAGGCGCAGTTAAAATAATTCTTAAGAAAACGGAAAATAAACAGATTTTCTTGATGAATTTATTTCAAATGCTGGAATTATAAGGAATGAATGGCCTTTTTGTGAAATTTATCGGGGATATAAACTTGGAAAAGTCGCTGGAATACTGGACGAGGCCTTAAAAAAATTACAATTTTCGAAAAAAAAATCTTTTTTTTTTTTTTTTTTTGGAAAATTGTAATTTTTTATCGCTTCGTCCAGTAATCCCGCGACTTTTCAGCACTTCATGTATATTAGGTTACTTCAGTTATAAACAACATTTATTGAACCCCCTTTATTATGCCACATGGATCAATGGTTGCGGTATAAATACAATTCATGCTTCTGTGCAAGTCGATATGAAACTATCGCATGCATGATGCAATTTTGATGCAAGTGTTTGCTTAGTTGTGGTGCAAGTGTTTGCTTAGTTGTGGTGCAAGTGTTTGCTTAGTTGTGGTGCAAGTGTTTGCTTAGTTGTGGTGCAATTGTTTGCTTAGTTGTGGTGCAATTGTTTGCTTAGTTGTGGTGCAATTGTTTGCTTAGTTGTGGTGCAATTGTTTGCTTAGTTGTGGTGCAATTGTTTGCTTAGTTGTGGTGCAATTGTTTGCTTAGTTGTGGTGCAATTGTTTACGCTAATGTACTTCATGAAATACATGTATCCATACTGCTGATTGGACGTCCATCATATTGAATTTTCTTTGTGAATACATGTATCATGATATCAAACTTTTTCAAGCATGCTATAAGTATTAGCCAGGTTTAAAAAAAAATCCCCGCTATTGGATTGGCGAAAGCCAGGCGGGCGGCAGTGGGCGGCGTCCACAATGTTAAGTTTTTGTGTTTTGTGCATTTCTCTGTTACTGTGCCACCTAGAACCACCATACTTGCACAACTTCATCAACAACGGGTGCCATCACATACCACTATCCAACATGTGACCTTTTTTTTTTACCTTGACCTATTATTTCCGCGTAATCTACTTAGCCATTTTCAATGTTAAGTTTTCATGTTTAGGTCCATTTCTCTGTTACTGTACCACCTAGGACCACCATACTTGCACAAATTCATAACCAACGGGTGCCACCACATACCACTATCAACCTGCGACCTATTTTTGACGTTGACCTATTTTTTCCACGTAATCAACTTAGCCATTTTCCATGTTAAGTTTTCATGTTTAGCTCCATTTCTCTGTTACTGTACCACCTAGGACCACCATACTTGCACAAATCCATAACCAACGGGTGCCACCACATACCACTATCAACCTGCGACCTATTTTTGACGTTGACCTATTTTTTCCACGTAATCAACTTAGTCATTTTCCATGTTAATTTCATGTTTAGCTCCATTTCTCTGTTACTGTACCACCTAGGACCACCATACTTGCACAACTTCATAACACATGGGTGCCCACCACATACCAATATCCACATATGACCTTTTATTTTACCTTTACCTAGATTTCCATGTAATCGACTTAGCCATTTTCAACTTTAAGTTTTTGCGTTTAAATCTGTTTCTCACTTACTATACCACCTAGAACCACCATACTTGCATAATTGTATGTTATCCAATTGTCTATGCCTTGAAGAAAACCTGGCCTTCATGGCTTTGCCTTGTCTCTTGTTATGCAATTGTTTCAGGGTATGCTATCACATGGTCTATTGTTTACCATGCATTAATGGCAGAGAAATTTGAATTGGACCAAGTTTAAACAACGTTCGATTTCATTCGATTCAATGTTCTCTGCAGAATGTTCAGACTAACTACACAAGTAATGCTGCTAAATTTGGTATTGGCGGACCCGTAGTATTTACGGCTGGAACATGGTCATCATTAAAAGGAAGAAACCGAGTCGCATTGTTGAAAAAATAGATTTACCTGAGACCTGCCTGGTATCACATGGTCTATTGTTTACTGTAGGAATGAATGGCCCTTTTGTGGAATTTATCAGGGTATAAACTTGGAAAAGTCGCGGGAATACTGGACGAAGGCCGGAAGGCCTCGTCCAGTATTCCCGCGACTTTTCCAAGTTTATATCCCCGATAAATTCCACAAAAAGGCCATTCATTCCTTATAATTCCAGCATTTGAAATAAATTCATCAAGAAAATCTGTTTATTTTCCGTTTTCTTAAGAATTATTTCAACTGCGCCTCGCGGTTACGGAATTAAATTAAATGTTAGGGAATTGTGTAAATATTTTTGTGCTGGAATTATCACGCATTAATGGCAGAGAAATTTGAATTGGACCATGTTTAAACAACGTTCGATTTCATCCGATTCAAAGTTCTCTGCAGAATGTTCAGACTAACTACACAAGTAATGCTGCTAAATTTGGTATTGGCGGACCCGTAGTATTTACGGCTGGAACATGGTCTTCATTAAAAGGAAGAAACCGAGTCGCATTGTTGAAAAAATAGATTTACCTGAGACCTGCCTGGTATCACATGGTCTATTGTTTACTGTAGGAATGAATGGCCTTTTTGTGGAATTTATCAGGGTATAAACTTTTCCAAGTTTATATCCCCGATAAATTCCACAAAAAGGCCATTCATTCCTTATAATTCCAGCATTTGAAATAAATTCATCAAGAAAATCTGTTTATTTTCCGTTTTCTTAAGAATTATTTCAACTGCGCCTCACGGTTACGGAATTAAATTAAATGTTAGGGAATTGTGTAAATATTTTTGTGCTGGAATTATCACGCATTAATGGCAGAGAAATTTGAATTGGACCATGTTTAAACAACGTTCAATTTCGTCCTATTAAAATTTCTCTGCAGAATGTTCAGACTAACTACACAAGTAATGCTGCTAAATTTGGTATTGGCGGACCCGTAGTATTTACGGCTGGAACATGGTCTTCATTAAAAGGAAGAAACCGAGTCGCATTGTTGAAAAACTAGATTTACCTGAGGTCTGCCATTACGACATTGTAAACAATAGACCACGTGATCCCATACCCTGTGTTTATTTTGTTTTGCCGCAATTGTTACGAATACATTCATATTTTACACCTGTTCATCCATGCGTGTGATTGTGGCTCCAGAGCTCCAGATAAGCTGCGTATTTGCTTAAATACCCAATTAAAATTGCCAAAAACCCAATTGAAATCAGAAGTAGCAAGTATCAAAAAGCAATAACAAATTTGTGGTACCTTTATCATGCTAAAGAAAACAATAACCAGACCACAAATATAGCATATTTTTCTTATTTTCCATGAAAACACATCTTGGTATTTCATTATAATTGTCTCCAAGGAGACAATTCTAATGCAATGCCAAGATATGTTTTCATTTAGAAGCAAACTATTCAATAATTGCGGTCTGTTGAGGTGTAAACAGTAGTGTGATTTTATTTTACCCATTTCAAATATTGAAACACCAAATTGCTTCACATATGATGGAGTGAAGATACTCAATTACTAATTCCTTATCTGGAGCCCTGTGGGTCTATCATATTTTATCAGGTAACAAGTTTTGTATTGGCCTAATACGTATTATAGGAATGAATGGCCTTTTTGTGGAATTTATCGGGGTATAATCTTGGAAAAGTCGCGGGAATACTGGACGAAGGCCGGAAGGCCTCGTCCAGTATTCCCGCGACTTTTCCAAGTTTATTCCTTATAATTCCAAGCATTTGAAATAAATTCA
>JAQRGA010003055.1:0-12093 GCA_029237695.1 Conchocele bisecta | reverse complement strand
GTTTGTTTATTGGTGTTTAACGGCCTATCAACAGCTAAGGTCATGTAAGGCCGGGCAAACAGGTTTGATCCCGTTTTAACCTGCTGCATGGGGGGGGGGGGGGGGGGGGGGAAATCCCAAAATCAGAACGGAATATTTACATCGAGATACAACATATTCAGCCCTGAAATTAGAATAACCCGACACTTGGCCCCTTCCCCTATTTAAAAGTAATACCGGTAGGATTACTCTTATAAGGGGTATAACCAGATTCAACTGTCGCATACAAAATGCGAAAGACGTATGTGAGTGCCAAACCAGGTCTCCAGTCGGGATTCCGGTAAGGATGAACCCCGATCGTTAAATTACCCATCGCATGCTCCCACCTGCCACCCAGCCTGCAGAGAATGACAAGCATCTGGCTTCTGTTTGAAAGAACATTATCAAGGGCTATTCACAACGTATTTTTAGGGTACTATTATTCAATAACCAAGGATTGATTGTCCAGATGTATTTCTAGAGACAAGATTATAATATTTACGTATTTATCAGCTATTAGTTTTTTTGAACTATGACTACAACTCAATTAATGTTCTACATATAAGGCTGTGACTGGAGATATGGGGCTTACAGGTTTTGCGACCAGTATAGATCATGTCCAGCCTGTGCTCCTCAGTCTGCTCATTGGCACCAGGCTACAGGAGTGTGCCATTTGATCAGGAGGTATACTGGTAGCAATGCCAATAAGCCGCATTACTCCATTCACAACCATATAATTGTAATCATAAATGGTTTGTCATGTACAAATTGTCAGATCCTGCAAAGTATCGAGACTAAATGATTACAGGCATGACTGTGCTATAAATTATTGACCGACTTTCACAAACTCTGCTATGAATGGATATACAATAGGCATATGCATGGACATAAAACAAATAGTCAGATTTAAGTTCTATTGTACCTGATAATCAATGTTCGTCTTCACCGCCAGGAAGAAGAGGGGCAGGGCATATTTGGTCGTTTTGTATGTAGCGTCTAATAAAGTTAGATACGACCCATACTTTTCCATAAGTCGCCTCTGCAACACGGACTGGTACACAAACAACAGTTTTGTGTCTGCATTCGACTGGAACTGAAACACAAAGTTGCATAACTACTGGATGAATTTTCATTTCACAGCATAAGCCTAACCACATTTTACAGAGAAAATATCATAATTAACACCCAGGGTGTCAAACATTCATGATTATCAAGGTTTTGTTTGTTTGTTGGGGTTTAACGGCCTATCAACAGCTAAGGTCATTTAAGGCCGCGTAGATGGGTTTAGTACTAAATCACATATTTACCTGTACAAATGGGGGTGGGGGGGAATCACAACATCAGAACTGACTATTTACAATAAAATAAATTGTATATTCAGCCCTGAAATGATTAATATCAAGGTACTGATTTATTTTGGTTGTGTATGGAACAGACAAGGACATTTGAACATTTCATTTTTACAAATTTTCATATTTGTGTGTTGGGGCTTGTGGGTTTTGCGACCAGCGTAGATCACTTGTGCACTGTTCGCCATTACATTAATGTAGGACCGACCCTTCATCCTTTTAACAAACAAAATACATCGTTATCAGGACAGAGGAGTGTACTAGTTGATCAGGAGCTACATTGGTCATAAAACCCATAATGTTCATGTCTCCAGTGACTGCAATATTTTAATAAACATGAAGTAACATACGAAAATAAGCCTTGTTGATGTGTTGAATGATTGACAACAATGATTGACGCAAATTGTGTAACAAGTGTAGCAATACATACCAACACTCGTCATTGTGAAGGAAAAACAAACATATACAACACGAGTCAAAACACTGGAGTGGGTAACAACTAACAAATATCATACCTTGAATTCATCGTCTTCACTTGGGTCAGGATCCATGATGCTTTCAGCTGCTTCTCTCTTACGGAAGTAAACAAACTCTTCCGGATGGTCCGTTTGCCACTGTTCGATCTGGTCACATGTACAGGTCAGAAATAAAACAGACAACAGATATACAATGAGAATTCATTGCGAGTTAAATTACATTTTATTTATATTTATAGAGATATGGCGCTAATATATATATATATTATTGTTTATTTGATAATACACAAGACATTACTTACAGAGTAGACCCAGATTAGTATGAAAAATGGCACAGCTACTGTTTGAAATAACATTCCCAAGTGTGAAAATATAAAATAGGCGAACAGTGTATTACAGGGTTAGATGTACATTTGTAAGTCTACACTACTAATAAGCATTTGAAGTTTGAAGTCACTGTGACTTATGACTGCAGAGATATAAGGTATTTAAACAATTTATGCATATTTCGGACGTACGGACGTACGTAGGGACACCCGGACGTCATTGTGATCAATATGTCTCGCTTTCCGCAAGTGGGCTCGACAAAAACTAGTTTACAAGCGCATATTAAAAAGGTATAAGCTCCTGTTAAGTCAATATCCAAAACGACGAGACTTACATGAAATGATTGCATTATCTGTATTTCACATCAGTTAATACTTACATAATGTTCAACGTTGTCTTGGTCCATACTGGACACCCGATTTTGAACTTCGGTGGCGTACATCTGATTTCGGATGGTTTTATCTCTTGGATAAAACCTCCGATTGGTGGGACATGGTCGGTCTGAAGACATTTCCCTCACAAAGACTTTGAGGTGTCTTTTCATTTCCGCCACGCTCCGTACGCCATCCAGCACCAGTCCAGAAATGCGTTTCTTCACGCGGGGATCCAGTGGCTGTGATATACCTGCAGCCTTCGAAATAAACAAGAGCCTGTTCCATTGATAGAACACATGGTAGAACATGTACTGCTACTGTAATAGTGTATGGATAAATTCAGCACCGATTTTCCAGGTGCCATTTACCACACAAAACAAAATCACTTCATTAGGCTCTAAGCAGGTGTTTGGTACTGTGGAAGGCTATTCACTTTGTGCATCTACACACCAAGCATCAAGCCTCCGGCAATTACGGTTTAGAAGTTATACCAGTTACAATGCAAAATTGTTAAATTCTAAGTAGAAAAGGGGCAGATAATCCATGAACCGGGGGTGGAATAAAAACGAATTTGCCAACCTACTCATCATAAGGAAGGTACATACCAAGTTTCAAGCCTGTAGCTATTAGGGTTTAAAAGTGGTGGTTATAAGGCAAAATTGCCAAATTCTAAGTCGAAAAGGTGGAGAAAATCAATCACCCGGGGGGTCGAGGTAGCATATATATACACACCAGTGGTATACCTTTGATATTTTCTAAACAATACGGCTAAAATTTGATGGGTGACAAACCATGAAACAAGCATCTTACTTCATCAACTGGATGTCCAACGTGTTCTTCTCTTCCAGGAAGCTCAAATGCTATCTGCTTTTCAAAGACAGCATCTTTGTCATTCAAATCTTGCTTCAGACTCTGCGCAGCCTTCTCTCGTTGTGACTTGCTGTGGGGATCAGCAATCTGTTTTGAATGTGAACATATATTACAGTCAACAATAGAGGATAGTTCAATGGGTTCATCTGGATCGACACGGTTGGTGTCAGAAAATGGGCAAATTAATTTCCAAATAATTAACAAGAGTGCAGCCAATCACAAAATACCCCCGTTGAGGGATTGCCAGAAAGCTGTGATTAAATAAAAGGTATAAGTGTGTGAAGTTGATACCATTTTTTTTTTTAAAAACATTTTATTACATGCACATGTTTATTATGTGTAAAGTTTCACATAGATTGACAGAAAGCTGCGAGGAGTTGATTACACAAACGCTATACAGTATTGCATGCAAAAGTGTAGAAAAACTAGACATTATGTTTGTAAAACATGGTTATGCCCCCCCCCCCTCCCCCGTGGCATACTCGACTGTAACTGGAGAAACTCGTACAAACTTTGGGACTTTTTGACATAAATGTACACGGACGCGTGGACGTACGGAACCTGAAGAACAACGCAAAATGCACCCCCCTTGCTATCGCATCATACATACATGTAGCTGAAAGGGCCATAAATATTTAATCATTAAAACACCGAGGTGCACATGTTCAATATGTGCAGAAGATCCATTCACTGAAAGCTGTCAGAGGAGTGGATTAAACAAAATATGCAGTAGGGTAAAATTAATAAATACAGTTTTACCACTGTTGACATTGACCTTGTGCGGACAAGCCCATCTTCAACAGGTGTGTTCACCCAATTGATATCAACACATCATGGTATAGCCTAACTTTAGTATGTATACGTACCTTGTACAAAGGGAATTTTACAACTTCGCGGAACACACACTGGGCCGGACAATCCATCTTCTTCGTTTCCTGAGTAAGGAATTTTGGTCCTCGGTCATATGCATGGTCTAGTCCCTAAAAAAATAATTTTATGGGAGTTTTATGTCGTGGTAACAAGAAATTCAGACAATACATAATGTTATTAACAGCAATAATGTACATTTTCATTACAACCTTTGGTCATTCGTTTTTACAGTTCCTTTTTTATTATGCAAAATTCCTTAAACATTAAAAGCATAGTGGTACCAAATCTGAAATACACGCAGCATGAGTGGGACATACAATGAATATAGGGATGATGACTAATAAGCATATATTAGTTTCAATTCAATGTGACTTAGGATTGCAGAGATATAAGGTATAAGATATAAGGTATTTAATAACTTTAACAACGATTTCGGACGGACGGACGGACACCTGGACGCCATTGTCATCACTATGTATCACTTTCTGTAAGCAGGCTCGACAAAATTTAGCCCCCAGTTTACAATACAAAATTAAGCAATGTATTTACAATAATTACAGGCCCGTATGCAGGAATTTATATAGGGGATGCGTTATCGTTGGCACAAAAGGAAAATTGCTAAAAAGAATTGAATTGTTTGGACACTTCCTCAGACGGATCACGGCAGATTCAGGGGTGCAGATGACCACCCCACCCCCCACCACACGGGCCTGAATTATCATGATCTGGTGCTAGGCCCCGCACAAAACCAAACAATTTTTCTTAAAACATATAATGCTTCGTAACTAACACTGTCTGTCGTCTTCTGCCTCTCCTTTCTCCTTCTGTGCCGGTCTTTTCCGTGCTGGCAGTCGCACACCTTTGTGGCCAGCACCACAAAAGGAACCCCATCATTTACTATCCGACACTTCTTGGTAGAATACTTGTCTTTCCACATAATTTTGTAGTTCGTCCTAGCAAACACATCTGAAAGAATAAAGACAAATCTTGAGTTGGTTAGGCAATATCCTACAGCCGTGGGCTGTGTATTTTATATATTCCGCTGTAGAGGATTGCCACCATATGTACGCAATATCCTACAGCCTGGGCTGTGTATTTATATAGTAGATTGCACCATGTAGGCAATATCCTACGATGCTGTAGTCCATATATTCCGCTGTAGATTGCCACCATAGTAGGCAATATCCTACAGCCTGCTGTGGTAGCATATCCGCTGTAGAGGATTGCCACCTATAGGCAATATCCTAGCTGTGGGCTGTGTATTTCATATATTCCGCTGTAGAGGATTGCCACCATATGTAGGTATCCTACGCCCGTGGGCGTGTATCATATATTCCTGTAGATTGCACCATGAGGCAATATCCTACAGCCGTGGGCTGTGATTATATATTCCGCTGTAGAGGATTGCCACCATATGTACATATCCTACAGCCGTCTGCATATATTCCTGTCATATATTCCGCTGTAGGATTGCCACCATATGTAGGCAATATCCTACACCGTGGGCTGTATTTCATATCGCTGTAGAGGATTGCCACCATAGTGGGAGGCAATACCTACAGCCGTGGGTGTATCAGTATTCGCGTATGCCATATTAGGCAATCCTACAGCCTGTGTATTTCTATATTCCGCTGTAGATTCCACCATAGGACAATATCCTACACCGTGGGCCTGTATTTCATATATTCCGCTGTAGAGGTTACCATAGTAGGCAATATCCTACAGCTGTGGGTATTTCTATATTCCGCTGTAGAGGATTGCCACTATAGAGGCAATATCCTACAGCCTGGTATTTTATATATTCCGCTGTAGGATTGCCACCATATGTAGGCAATCCTACAGCCGGGTGTGTAATGTCATATATTCCGCTAGATTGCCACCATATGTAGGCAATACATACAGCCGTGGGCTGTATTTGTCATATATTCCGCTGTAGATTGCCACACGCCGTGTCTGTGTATTTCATATCCGCTGTAGGAGATTGCCATCCATATGTAGGCAATATCCTACAGCCGTGGGCGTGTATTTCATATTCCGCTGTAGAGGATTTGCACCATATGTAGGTCATATCCGTACGCCTGGGCTGTGTATGTATATATTCCGCTGTAGAGGATTGCCACCAGTGTAGGGCAATACCTACGGCGCTGTGATGTCATAGATCGTAGTGCCACCTATGTAGGCAATACTACAGCCGTGGGCTGTGTATTTCTATATTCCGCTGTATTTGGATTGCCACCATATGTAGGCAATATCCACGTGCTGTGTATGCATATATTCCGCTGTAGAGGATTGCCACCATATGTAGGCAATATCCTACAGCCGTGGGCTGTGTATTTCATATTATCCGCTGTAGAGGATTGCCACCATATGTAGGCAATATCCTACAGCCTGGTCCTGTATGTCATATCGCTGTAGAGGATTCACCATATGTGCAATACCTACAGCCTGGGCTGTGATGTCATATATTCCGCTGTAGAGGATTGCCACCATATGTAGGCAATATCCTACAGCGTGGGCTGTGTATTTCATATATTCCGCTGAGGATGCCACCATATGTAGGCAATATCCTACAGCCGTGGGCTGTGTATTTCCATATATTCCGCTGTAGATTGCCAACCTATAGGCAATATCCTACAGCCGTGGGTGTGTACTATAGCTGTAGATTGCCACCTATGTAGGCAATATCCATCAGCTGCTGTGTATTTCTATATTCCGTGTATTTCATATTCCGAGATTGCCACCATATGTAGGCAATATCCTACAGCCGTGGGCTGTGTATTTCATATATTCCGCTGTAGAGGATTGCCACCATATGTGTAGGCAATATCCTACAGCCGTGGGCTGTGTAGTCATATATTCCGCAGAGGTTGCCACCATATGAGGCAATATCCTACAGCCGGGGGTGTGTATTTATATCCGCTGTAGAGGTTGCCACCAATATGTAGGCAATATCCTACAGCCGTGGGCTGTGTATTTCATATATTCCGTAGATGCACCATATGAGGCAATACCACAGCTGCTGTATTTATATCCGCAGTAGAGGATTGCCACATATAGCAATATCCTACAGCCGTGGGCTGTAATATTTTATATCCGCTGTAGAGGAATGCATAGAGCATATCCACAGCCGTGGGCTGTGTATGTCATATATTCCGCTGTAGAGGATTGCCACCATAGTAGGCAATATCATACAGCCGCTGTGTATGTCTATTTCCGTAGAGGATTTGCCCACACGCCTGGGCTGTGTATTTCATATTCCGCTGTAGAGGATTGCCATCATATGTAGGCAATATCCTACAGCCGTGGGCTGTGTATTTCATATATTCCGCTGTAGAGGATTGCCACCATATGTAGGCAATATCCTACAGCCGTGGGCTGTGTATGTCATATATTCCGCTGTAGATTGGCCACCCATTATGTGTAGGCCATATCCTCAGGCGTGGGCTGTGTATGTCTATATTTCCGCTGTTAGGATTGCCAACCATATGTAGGCCAATACCTACAGGCCGCTGGGTTATTTCATATTATTCCGCTGTAGAGGTTGCCACCATATTGTAGGCATATCCTACACCTGGGCCTGTGGAATGTCATATATTCCGCTGTAGAGGATTGCCACCATATGTAGGCAATATCCCTACAGCCGTGGGCTGTGTATGTCAATATTCCCTGTAGGGATTCACCTAGTAGGCAATATCCAAAAGCCGTGGGCTGTGTATTTATTTATTCCGCTTAGGAGGATTGCCACCATATGTAGGCAATATCCTACAGCCGTGGGCTGTGTAGTCATAGATTCCGTGTAGAGGTGCCACCATATTGTAGGCAATATCCTACAGCTGTGGGCCTGTGTATTTCATATATTCCCTGTAGAGGATTGCCACCATATGTAGGCAATATCCTACAGCCGTGGGCTGTCATAAATTCCGCTGTAGGGGATTGCCACCATGGTAGGCAATATCCTACAGCCGTTGGGCCTGTTTTTCATATATTCCGCTGTAGAGGATTGCCACCATATGTAGGCAATATCCTACACCGTGCTGGGTTTATTTCATATATTCCGTGTATTTCATAATATTCCGCTGTAGAGGATTGCCACCCATATAGGCAATATCCTACAGCCGCTGTTGTTATTTCAAAGGGTATTCTGTAGAGGATTGCCACCTTTAGTGTAGGCAATACCTACAGCCCGTTGGGGCCTGTGTATGTCATATATTCCGCTGTAGAGGATTGCCACCATATGTAGGAAATATCCTACAGCCCGTGGGCTGTGTATCCATATTCCGCTGTAGAGGATTCCACCAATATGTAGGGCAATTAACGCCGTGCTGTGTTATTTCATAATTATTCCGCTGTAGAGGATTGCCACCATATGTAGGCAATATCCTACGCCTGGGCCTGTGTATTTTCATAAATTCCGCTGTAGGGATGCACTATATGTAGGCAATATCCTACGCCGGGGTGGTATTTTTATATATTCCGCTGTAGAGGTTTGCCACCATATGTAGGCCAATATCCACTCCGGCCTTGGGGTGGGTATGTATATTCCGCTGTAGAGGATTGCCAACCATATAGGCCAATATCATACACCGGTGGGCTTGTGTATTCATATATTCCGCTGTAGAAGGATTGCCAACCCAGCCGTGGGCTGTGTATTTCATATTCCGCTGTAGAGGATTGCCATCCATATTATGGCAATATCCTACAGCCGTGGGCCTGTGTAATTTCAAATATTCCCGCTGTAGAGGATTTGCCACCATATTAGGCAATATCCTACAGCGTGCTGTGTATTCATTTATTCCCTGTAGAGGATTGCCACCATATGTGTAGGCAATATCCTACAGGCCGTGGGCTGTGTATGTCATAATTCCGCTGTAAGATTGCCCACCATATGTAGGCAATATTTCCTACAAGCCGTGGGCTGTGTATTTCAATTATTCCGCTGTAGGATTGCCACCATATGTAGGCAATATCCTACACCGTGGGCCTTGTGGGTATGTCATATATTCCCGTAGAGGATTGCCACCCAATAATGTAGGCAATATCCTACAATTCCGTGGGCTGTGTATGTCCCATATATTCCGGCCTGAGATTGATTGCCACCATATGTAGGCAATATCCTACAGCCGTGGGCTGTGTATTTCATATCCGCTTGAGGGAGTTCCACCATTAGTAGGCATTCCTACAGCCTTGGGCTGTGTATTTCCATATATTCCCGGCTGTAGAGGATTGCCACCCTATTTAAGGCATTATCCTCCAGCCGTGGGCTGTGTATTTCATATCCCTTAGAGGGATTGCCGCCATAGTAGGCAATATCCTACAGCCGTTGGGCTGTTATGTCCATATCCGCTGTAGAGGATTGCAACCATATGTAGGAACCATCCTACAGGCCGTGGGGCTGTGTAATGTCATATATTCCGCTGTAGAGGATTGCCCCATATGTAGGCAATTATCCTACGCCGTGGGCCTGTGTATTTCCATATCCCTTGTAGAATTGCCCCATATGGTAGGCAATATCCTACAGCCGTGGGCTGTGTATGTCATATATTCCGCTGTAGAGGATTGCCACCATATGTAGGCAATATCCTACAGCCGTGGGCTTGTTTTGTCATTTATTTCCGCTGTAGGGAATTTGCACCATATGTAGGGCAAATTATTCCTACAGCCTGGGCTTTGTGTATTTCATATATTCCACTGTAGAGGATTGCCAACCATATGTAGGCCAATATCCACAAACCGTGGGCTGTGTATTTCATATATTCCGGCGTAAGAGGAATTGCCACCAAAGTAGGCCAAATCCTACAGCCGTGGGCTGTGTATGTCATATCCGCTGTAGAGGATTGCCGCCATATGTGTAGGCATTGTCCTACCAGGCCGTGGCAGTGTATTCTTAATATCCGCGTAAGGATTGCCACCATTTTTAGGCAATCCTACAGGGCGTGCTGTATTTCATATATTCCGCTGTAGAGGATTGCCACCATTATTTGGCAATATCCCAGCCGTGGGCCTGTGTATGGTCAATCCGAGTAGAGGATTTGCCACCATATTTGAGGCCAAAATTCCAAAGCCGTGGGCTGTGTATTTCATATTCCCCTGTAGAGGATTGGCCACCATTGTTTGTGGATCATCCATACAGCCGTGTGTGTATGGTCATATTCCTGTAGAGGATTGCACCTTAAGTAGGCAATATTCCTACTGCCATGTGTTGTGTAAGTCATATAAAAACATCGCATTTATGTGTTTGGGCAATCATTAGTGTAAACTTAAATAATTATTCCGATTCGTTCAGTTTCAGATATTGTATTCACGCTTGTATCACGACTACTGGCACTATACGGATATTGGTTGTACATCTACTCTACACATTATGCAATATTTACCGTTGTTTCCGAAGTTTTTGTCCGATTTATAACTGGAATATGACGTTGTTGTGTCTTTTTCCAGTTCACTCATGGCTTGCCTAGCTTCTTCGAAAGAACTGACGAAACCTTTCAGCCTCATGCCGACATCAACAGCAGCACTGTCGATGTCCATCGTTGCTTTGAGCGCGCGCTTTGTCATTCATGAATAATATTCATGCCGCTGTAGGATATTGCCTCTAGCCTTACCTGAATATTCATGACTCATTAATATTCATGCTGCTGTAGGATATTGCCTCAATACTCTACCGTACGCCAATGGGTAGAGTCTTGAGGCAATATCCTACAGCGGCATGAATATTAATGAGTCATGAATATTCATGATTATTCATGACATGCTACAACAACAACAACAACAACGTTAACAACCGCTTACGCTCTGTACCCAGCGGTGCGTTGATTATACCACAGCTGTAGAGGTTATGCTGCCATATCATGCAATTATTTGTTGGCATCCTCTATCCACAGGGGCTTGTTAGATTGCCTGGCAATATTCATCATATGTGCATCTCCTGGGGTTAGATATGCCTGGCAATTCATTGGCATGTGGCCATCAACTACAGCGGGACACCTTATATGACTTACTTACAACAAACACAAGCTGTATGATGTTGGCCTTACATAATGGTGGCAATTCCTCCACAGCTGTACACCGTAAATATGGCTTTACACAACTCATCAGCTGTAGACTAATTGGCAACATATATGGTGGCCCAATCCACTACAGCGGTAACACCGTATAATGACTTAACACAACCCACAGCTGGTAGGACATTAGCCTTACATAATGGTGGCAATCCCCTACAGCGGTTACACCGTATATGGCTTACACAACACATTGGCTGTAGGATTATTAGCCTTTATATAAGGGTGGCAATCCTCCACCAGCGGTTACACCAGTTTTGTGGGCTTACATTAACCACATAGCTGTTAAGGAATATTATGCCTATTATATGGTGGGCCAATGCATCTACAGCGTTTTATGGCAATCCTTCTACAGTGGGGCCACTTTTTAATGGGCTTCACAAATCAAACACACAGTTTGTAAGGATATTGGCCTGCAATATGGATTGGCCCAATCCTCTACAGCGGGACACCCTTATATGACATAACAAAACCCACCAGCTTGTAATTATATTGCCCTGCATCTGGTGGCCATCCTCCTTACAGTGGGGGGGCACTTTAATTTATGAATTTCAAACAAACCCGCAGCGTTAGGATTTATTGGCCTACATATGGGGTTGCAATCTGTACCAGCTGTTATGACCCGGTAATAACTTAATGGGGGGCTTGGGGGCGGGGGACACAAAGAACTTCAACGTGAAGTGTTCTGTATATTCTGGGATATTGGCAACATATGGTTGGCAATACCTCTACAGCTGTACACCATATATGG
>JAQRGA010003054.1:0-14130 GCA_029237695.1 Conchocele bisecta | reverse complement strand
CATCTCCAAATTCACCTTACAAAACCAGATATGGAAGGGCAATACAAACTCCACTCAGATATCAGAGTCAGTGATTACAGCAGTGTTCTGTTATTTATGAAAACAGCGTAATGTTATCGGTGATAAGTTGTTAAGCTATTTAGTGTGCATAACAATATGTGTTCTCTAAATAAGTTCCAAATATCACAAGTGTTTATTCTGTCTAGTGGATATATTTTAATAGTGCTTAAAGCAGAGTAAAAGCGAAAATTCTCAAAATTGGAATTAATGTGATTATCTGGAGCGCTATTCATTTCTCCTACTTTCCAAGCCAACAAGCCCGCCACATTCCATACAGGTGGATTAATGTTGTATATAGGTCATGTTATGCGTAGCTGACAAACAATAATTAGACATGGCACATGTTTATTGTTTTAATCTCATGGCTCAGGTCAGCCAATTAACTGTTAGACGTCAACACACCATGTAGATGAAACAATACAGACTGATACTGTTTGATAACAGGACAGTTACCTCCACAACTGACTCTAATAGGCTGCAGTATCAAATTACATGTGTTACACACTTTCATGATATAGCCATGGTCAGTGAAGGCTGCACACCACTAATTTTAAGAGACAGAAATCCAAAACGCTGATCCTTGCATCAAGCCGACACTGTTAAAAGTTTTCGCTATGAAACTTTAATAAAGAAAGGGGGATGTTATGTATTTACATACACTGTATTTACATACACTGTCTACCTATAAGCCAGTATACATTTCTAGGCTGCTGGAATACACTGTATTTAAACCTCTACAATAGCAGCTACACAGACACCTATTCCGGCCTTACACTGAATTACATATCCGTGCTTTAGATGCTTAGTATATAAAACTATAATCAAGAATAGTCGTGTTGTGTTTATTCATACCCATACATTCAAAACGTAACACTGCCTACATATGGTGGCAATCATCTACAGCGGTGATCAGGGCTGTACAAATTGATTTTTTAGCCACTTGTCCCGGACAAGTGACTTGAAAAAAGTCACTTGCCCTGACTTGTCCTGGAAAATATAATGTTCAGGGCAAGTAATTTTGAAAAAGTGACTTGTCCTCGTAATATTTCGAAACTGTCCCCAAACAAAAACTATTATCATAGTTGTTAAATATAATACAATTGAGCACTTGGCAAATATACATATTATATTAAATATCTATAATAATAAACATTGTATAGTACATATTTATTCTTGTGGTCTTTTGTCACTGTGCCACCGCGGACATAACGTTGCGACGAGTGCATACTCAAAACACATTTATCGACAATAATAAAACATAACAAGAGTGCCGCAAGTCACAAAATACGCCCGTCGAATATGGGCCAGACAGCGAAGATGCAGAAATGTGAAGCTGTCACCAAGGCAAGAAACATTAATGAGAATTTGAAAGTCTATACCCAGCAGGTAATGAGGTTGCGTGTTAAACAACGTTTTTAGTTAGTTGAGGTAACGTTTTAATATTACGTTACCGTAAAAACGTTGCTACAAAACCATTTCTTTAGGAAAGTGCCAATTACGTCCAATTTACGTTGTTAGTTTAACATTTGGTGACAACATCTCATCAACGTTGTCGCAAAAACGTTTCCACAATAACGTTGCTGCAACCAATTATTTGGAAGCTCTAATTACGTAACATTTATGTTGTAATATGACGTTGCATGCGACTACGTAGTTACAACGTTATCTCCAAAACGTTACCGCAATAACGTTGCTGCAACCAATTTTAGGAAACCTCTCATTACATACTATTCACGTTGTCATATTACGTTGGGTGAAAACATCAAATCAACGTTGTCGCAAAAAACGTTTCCACAATAACGTTGCTACAACCATTTCTTTGGAAGCTATTATTACGTAATATTTATGTTGGCATATGACGTTGCATGTGACTACGTAATTACAACGTTATTATCGAAACGTTTCCACAATAACGTTGCTGCAACCAATTCTAGGAAAACTCTCATTACGTACTATTCACGTTGTCATATTACGTTGGGTGAAAACATCATCTCAACATTGTCGCAAAAACGTTTCTACACTAACGTTGCTGCAACCAATTCTTTGGAAGTTCTCAATACGTAATATTTATGTTGTCATATGACGTTGCATGTGACTACGTGATTACAACGTTATTATTAAACGAAACGTTGACGAAATAACGTTGCTGCAACCAATTGTCAGAAAACTCTCATTACGTAGTCATATTACGTTGGGTGAAAACATTTTATCATTCCACAATAACCTTGCTGCAACCAATTCTTTGGAAGTTCTTATGACGTAACATTTATGTTGTCATATGACGTTGTATGTGACTACCTAATTACAACGTCATCACCGAAACGTTGCCACAATAACATTGCTGCAACAAATTCTAGGAAAACTCTCTTCACGTACTGTTCACGTTGTCATATTACGTTGGGTGAAAACATCATCTCAACATTGTCGCAAAAACGTTTCCACAATAACGTTGCTGCATCCAATTTTGTGGAAGCTCTTAATACGTAATATTTATGTTGTCATATGACGTTGCATGTGACTACGTGATTACAACGTTATTACCGAAACGTTGACGCAATAACGTTGCTGCAACCAATTATCAGAAAAATTTCATTACGTACTATTCACGTTGTCCTATTACGTTGGGCGAAAACATCTGATCAACGCTGTCGCAGAAACGTTTCCACAATAACTTTGCTGCAACCAATTCTTTAGAAGCTCTTATTACGTAACATTTATGTTGTCATATGACGTTGCAAGTGACTACGTAATTACAACGTTATCACCGAAACGTTGCCGCAATAATGTTGCTGCAACCAATGCTAGGAAAACTCTCTTCACGTACTATTCTCGTTGTCATATTACGTTGGGTGAAAACATCATCTCAACGTCGTCGCATAAACGTTTCCACAAGAACGTTGCTGCAACCAATTCTAGGAAAACTGTCTTCACGTACTGTTCACGTTGTCATATTACGTTGGGTGAAAATATCATGTCAACATTGTTGCAAAAATATTTCCACTGTAACCGGATAGGGGAAATGCAACGGAAAAATGTGCACCGACCGGGGATCGAACCCGGGACCTTCCCAATACCAGCGGGACGCGCTAACCAACTGCGCTACCGGAGCACGATGCTCTCGATCGGTATTTTTATATCCACATTCAACTCATGATTACACATGGTACCATTTCCGTTACACTCCTCCCCCGTTATTTTTGAGTTTCGTCAATTACGAAGAAACTCACCCCAAGTTCACCCCTCTAGAGAGCCCACAGACACTCATGAGGGTCGGTCGAGCCCCCAAATGTAACCGGATAGGGGAAATGCAACGGAAAAATGTGCACCGACCGGGGATCGAATCCAGGACCTTCCCAATACCAGCGGGACGCGCTAACCAACTGCGCTACCGGAGCACGATGCTCTCGATCGGTATTTTTATATCCACATTCAACTCCTGATTACACATGGTACCATTTCCGTTACACGGCATATCCTGGTCACGGCACCAATGTAACCGGAATCGTATCGGGCGTTGTTTAATTGTTTGAGGTTCGTTCACTCTAGATCCATAGGTAACAGTATGACTGTACGGGTATAGGCTTTTGAAAGGACAAGGTAAATAATAACTCTGGACAATGTGCAGTTCATGAATGATTATTGGTGTACAAGTGAGCTTATTAAAGTATTATATATATCTTATGACCAACCCCCACCCCCTAACTGGTATTAATGCATTTTAGACCCCCGTGCCAAAATAAATGGGTTCCCTGAGATTTAAGGTGACCATGTAGGTAGGTTTCAAACTTGGCGATTACTCACCTGTAACTACAACGTTATCACCGAAACGTTGCCGCAATAATTTTACCAATTCTAGGAAAACTCTCTTCACGCACTATTCACGTTGTCATATTACATTGGGTGAAAACATCATCTCAACGTCGTCACATTTAAACGTTTCCACAAGAACGTTGCTGCAACCAATTCTAGGAAAACTCTCTTCACGTACTATTCACGTTGTCATATTATGTTGGGTGAAAACATCATCTCAACGTCGCCACAATAACGTTGCTGCAACCAATTCTAGCGAAAGCTCTCATCACATACTATTAACGTTGCCAAATACCAAGGTGTGAAAACATCATCTCCAGGTTGTCAAAATAACGTTACTGCAATAACGAAGTGTGATGTGCGCATGAATAGTTATACAATGACTTGCTTTCCCGCGTTTTGACGTTACGTTGTGCGACGTCAAATGCAAACTTTTTGAAATCCAAATTACGCAGCTGTTTCTATGAACCAGATATATTTGAGTACATGTTTGGAATGTGTACAATCACATTAACATTCTAGATTAGTCCGAGACCCTTTCCAAATATTCAAATAACTTTACTTTGACTGTAATACAAAATTAAACATTTTGCATGGTAGCTCGTGGTTTCCAAGAAAACAGGCGCGCAATTACGGGTGTTCTCTTCACGGTGTATTATTTGTCAGGAGTTTATTACGGGTTTTCTCTTACAGCGAAACCCGTGCAATTAATTTGCAAGAGTGTAATAAAACATCATCTCCACGTTGTCAAAAACGTTAAGTTGGGTGAAAACATCTCAACTTTGGAACAATAACATCGCTGCAATAACGTTGCTGCAACCAATTCTAAAAAATAATCATTACGTACTGTTCACATTTTCATATAGCATTGTGTGACAACATAATACCAACGTTGTCAAAATAACGTTGTTGCATAAACGTTTCTGCTTGTCTTTCGTCATCTTGCGGTGGCGAAGAACTCGGTCGTAAAGTATGGCAACGCGCCCGGCGTACTGGGTTCTGATCAATCGTGCGAGTTCGGGCATCGTGACCATGTCGTACTCCAGCGACACATTGTCGATCGTATACGTCGATGTTATGTCGGTGGCTATGATAACTCGGCCGTAGTCGTTGAACGTTAGTTCGTATTCGAGGCGGTCAGCCAAAGCGCTCTGATAGTAGGGCATGTGACTCTCCAGCAACTCGAAGACGAGAGGGATGTAGAAGCAGTTGCCGTAAGCGCCCGCGACCGCGTTGTCGCTCGCGTTGTTATCTGCCTTGTTACCAGCCCCGATTCTAAGTTTGGTTACGTTCTTATTTTTGCTGGTGTCAATACCCTGATAGACAGCGTTTTCGCGCTCTTGCGCCGTCTTCCACAGGTCCTGGTAACAATGGTAGACGTCGCTGTCATCGATCGATATCACCTCATTACCAGAAATCTTTATCATAGTCTTCTTGACTGACGATGGCGCGACCCAGGTTCTGAACGACGGTTCGGTCTGCGTCCGTCGACGTCACCGAAATAGTGAAAGCGAGGCGAACAGTCCCCGGCACAATGACGTCGCTAGCTCCGAGGTTGGGGAAGCGGACTAACAGCTGCTGGTTCTGGTCGATCGTCGATGGGTTGTTCGTAATAACGACACTCTGTCTCACACCTTTGGCCCCGAGGGGCTCACGCAGTCTGCGGTATGGATTGAGTTTGCGACCGTATTGACTCGAAGACATATTTTCAGTGAAACTAAATATCTCTATTAAGCGCGTATGGTTTTGTCTTTAATACATAAATAATTAAAAGATGGCTGATTTTGACATGGACGCATTCGGCAGAGACTATGTCCGAAATGATGACATCGATGATGATGACATGGATGATGATAACGAAACGACCTTCATGGAGACGCCAGCCGGCGAGGAAATAGGTGGCGCTACCAGCACGACTAGTCAACGTCGGGAACTACTCGAGGGAGCTGTAAACGACTACTTTAACAGTTTGGCAGAAAACGGTGTGGTCCCATCTGTCGGCCGCGACTACTCCAAGTTCGAATTGGATCTGCGTGGTAGGTTGCGACTAAAAGCAGCACCAAATGCCCAAATCGTCAACAGGAATACCGGAAAACACCCTATCGCTGAACACAATTGCTGGAACCCGGGGCGGTGGCGAAATCATAAAGAACGAACTAGGATTCGTAGATTGGGCGCGTGGTAAAACAATTATGCCAGCCCGCGCTGTAGAGACCCTACAGTCTACCGACGAAACGATGGAGAAGACGGCCACCGCGATAGAAACGGTAGAGCTCAGCGAGGTCCCTCAAATAGCCACCGACGTTATTAACACGATGGAGACCACGTTCAGCGAGTTAGACAGCATGATGGATGACCCCCCGTTACCTCTTCGCGAACTCCGGGGACTCGATAAGGCTATGCAAACGATCCGGGGCGAACTGGTCCATAACATCGCCAAACTCACGGAGCTGGATAAACATATCACGCTAGAAGAAAGGAAGGAAACTGGAGGAAGCCCGTGGCGATAGAGAATCTACCGAGCGAATCACCGAACGCCTGCGGTCGTTGCGGGATGAAAGAGCAGCTCGTTTGGATGCTGCCTCGACTAACCGTGAGGCTCTCCGCACCCAAACAAGTCGGATCCACGAAACATTCTCGAGGGTTCTGCACGAGGACACGACACTCGGTGAGCGTCTTCGCACTCTGTTCAGAGAGCAGGGCATCACGATAGCAAGCATCCTCGCGGCTCTCGGTATGAATATATCTACTATAGTTCTAGCTTTCACTGGCGGCGCGACTACACCCACTCCACCACCCACGCCAGCACCCGCGCCAGCACCCGCGCCATCCGGTGGAGCCAAGGAGTGGGTAAAAAAGCATCTAAAAGCACTCGCCAGTCTCCTCGCTAAATTAGCCGGAAAGGCGGCTGCCGCGCTGCCTGTGTTGATCGGGGATCTCGTCTCCTTCTTGCTATCTATATTATCAAAAACGGCCGGATGGCTTGCCAAAAATACTTGGGCCTTAATCGTGGCGATCGCCGGTCTCCTACTATTCTCCGCCCGAGAGTTCCTAAAACCAAAGCGCGAATAGTCCGATCGCCACGAGAGCGATGACGAGCGCTAATTTCTCCTCCTCGTGGGTTGTAGTTCCGAAGGAACTTGCTGGTGCATCAAGTCCTATTGCAGCCGTTGGAACAACGGTGGAACTTGCTGTGACACTACTTCCCGCTCCTATTCCAATTCGTGAATTGGGGGAACTTGATGAGGTACTTTGTGTTTGGGTGGGTGCTTGCTGTTTTATGAAATCAGTTTCATGCGCGGTGCGCTTGATGATATCCGCGTTCACGTTCCCGTTATGGCCGATCTTTTGTTTGACGGTGGCGATTACGATCTGATTATTGTAACCCTCAACCCGGTCGTCTCGTAGTATCATATTGCTCGGCGCCATATATACACCTATTTCAAATACATAGTCTACTGGGGTGCCGGCATCTGCAAAACGTCTTGATACCGCTGGATCGCATCCGGGAGGTCCACCGGTTTGTTTATTGCGTCCTCGACATTTGCCAAGAACTGTTTTTGCGCGTCAAATGCCGTCCCGGCTCCTAGTATAGAACTGCGCGCTTGCGCCTGTGCGCCGAGGATGGCCCAGACGTACGTGCGAATGGAGTCGTTGAGGCGAGTAACTCCGGCCTGCGTGAACACCAAACCCTTATCTAACATAAATGTACCCCACGCGTCCTGGACCTCAGCATCCTGCTGTATGTAATCGACGTGAGCTCGTTTCGGAGGTAGCCACTCGCAGGATGAGATGCCGCAGTGCCGACCTCCAGACACTTCCTGCCCGAAGGTCATCGTCGCCGGGTCAAAATTCCCGGCGTTCCGACTGACGATGTGGTCGCCGGAGTGATCGTGTCTAAAATCAGTCTGCGTCCAATTCCCGGACTGGCCCCGAATGAGAACGTCCCCGATGCCAGTGCTGCTAGGAAATGCTTTCTGGTGCCAGTCCGTGTCTTTTGGGGCCCTAAATTCGTTACAAATTCTTTCGAACGCCCTACGGTCGTATGCGTTTGAAATGGGATTCCAGCCGTCGTCCTGCGGCAGAGAGATTTTCTGTTCTTTGAGAATCCTCCTAATAGTGTAATACGCGTGAAAGTTGTAAACGGCCCTCAAGAAGGGATCCTCCGCGGCCAGATGGTCCTGAGAGGAAATCCCGCATCCGGCTGTTGCGCACCATACGGCGAAGTTGAGCTGATTCTGTCAAAACTGCATCGGTGTTGCTTTCCACCCGTTCACGGCCTCCATGGTAGTAATCTTGGGCAGCCTATATTGTTCAAAGATGTCGGGAAAGTTGGTTTGAAAGCCTTTTCCACCACTAACTTGGATAGTGGGGTGCACCAGCCGGGGAGCCTTAGTGTCATATACCCCACCGACCGCGTACTTTGCATTTGAATTAAAGCTAAATGCCTTGGTTTCCATTGAAAGATATTATTATGTTTGCTACTATCACTAATGTTCAAAAAGAGAGTTGTGAACTTCAGAAGTCAATCGACAACTGCTGCGGAAAACGCCGGGTGGGCCTCAGATCAATCACCTTCACGGTTGGATGGCAGAATGTGGGAAAGAGTGAAGGGTTTTACTATGTGAAGGATGAACAACAATTCGGTGTAAAGCTGCCTCACGGACTGTGAGGAACAAGACAGCTCAAAGATTTTGTCAACTCAGAGCTTGACGGTATAATCAACCTCACAGTATCGAAGGCTATCGGGCTCGCAACAATGACCATCAGCCCTGATAATAAGGTAGTGGTCTCCCCGGGGTTGGGTATTCAACTCGGTTTTAGAGAGACATACTCCGCAAATAAAGGAGTGTTTACCCCGGGTGAGTACGTCGGTGATAACCAGGTGGACTTCGCCTTCACGAAATCTCTCAGGGTGCACCTGGATCGGGTGAACACATCATACAACACGGTAGACGGATCCCCCAGCACATTACTGAAAACCGTGCAAGTCAGCGACTGTTTCTTTGGGGATACGGTGACCTTAGACTTCCCATGCCCTGAGATGAAAGTTTTGGAATCGGGACATATCCACGAATTTACGGTCTCTATTCTCGATGATCAAGCGAGAAAGTTGAATAACTATTACCCGATTTCGGTCGTTCTCGAAATTTCCAATTAATTAAACGCATGTTCGTAATAGAATTATCAATATTATTGAAAATGAGTATATACGGACCAGGTAGTTCTTCCAATTCCAATCGGGATTGGGTGACAGATTCAAAGAATTTGGAACCAGCAGAAGGAAGGGGGATTCGTCCCGACAGAGAGTGACTTTTTAACTACCGGAAGAACCAAGGCCCTGATCAATAAAACTATATCGAAGGCCACAAACGGGATTCGCAGGAGCATAGCAGATGTTAGAGTAGAAGTGCTAACGGCGACTGCACAAGTTGGGGAAGAGGCCCGGGCGAAAATTGAGAGAGTCCGAACGGGTATTGAGAAAGAGCAAGCGGCCCTTACGGAGGCGTATAGGGTGTTGCGATCAGAGGACTCTCCCAACAGAGAAGCAGCACTTACTGAACTAGGTGAACAAATAACCAAATTTCGAAAAGAGGCCTGGTTGGGGATTGAGGGAGTCCGAACGGGTATTGAGAAAGCCCGAGAAGACCACCAGGCGGCCCTTACGGAGGCGTATAGGGTGTTGCGCTCAAAGGACTCTCTCATCAGAGAAGCAGCACTTACTAAACTGGACGAAAAAATAACAGAATTTCAAAAAGAGGCCCGGTTGGGTGTTGAGGGACTCAAAGAAGACCACCAGGCGGCCCTTATGGAGGCTTATAGGGTGTTTCGCTTAGAAGACTCTCTCAACAGAGAAGCAGCACTTACTGAACTAGACGAAAAAATAACAGAATTTCGAAAGGAGGCCCGGTTGGGGGTTGAGGGGGTCCGAACGGGTATTGATAAAGTCCGAGAAGACCACAAGGTAGCCCTTACGGAGGCTTATGAGGTGTTGCGCTTAGAGGACTCTCTCATCAGAGAAGTGGCGGTTGCTGAACTAGACGGAAAAATAACTGAATTTCAAAAAGAGGCCCGGTTGGGTGTTGAAAAAGCCCTGGAAGACCACCAGGCGACCATTACGGAGGCTTATGAGGTGTTGCGCTCAGAGGACTCTCATCAGAGAAGCGGCACTTACTGAACTAGACGGAAAAATAACCGAAGTTTCCGATAAACTGAAACGTGATCGTAGAGCTGCGAACAAAGCGCTTGAGGAGACCACTGAAAAGGTTCGTGCTGAGGCCCATACCTCTATCGGGGGCCTTGCCGGATTGTTGAAAACAATGAAAACGCAAAAAACGTGTCATAACAGTTTGGGCTGAGAAGCGGGGCCCATTGGTTGAGGGGCTCTCTGAATATTCGTTCGGTGCCAAAGCGAGTAATAAATGTGGGGGATACGCCATGACAGCTCCAGGTACACTTCTCCGAATGGCGGTCTGCTCGGTTAATGCTAGTGGTAAACCTGTGGGCGCGGTCACGATAAATCTTGTAGTAGATGGGGAAGAACGGGGGGTTGGAGTCACTAAACTCGCTGGAGATATTTCATCGGTGGTTTTGTTCTCCGGTGATGATCTAATTAGACTTTCCGAAGGTAGTGTTATTAACTTTGTTACGAAAATCGCTGACCCAGCGAGTTCTTCCGCTATTGTCTCATTGTTAATTGAACTTATTTTGTAAATACTAATATATTGAAAATCATGAACGAATCACCGCTTCCAATTGTCAATACCACTCCATCAACACTGTATCCAATTGTCAATACCAATCCATCGACACTGTATCCAATTCGCGAAAGATGTTTAGATTTTAGGTTGGATAATATCGTCGTTATGCAGGATAGTCTAGTTAGCGAATGTAAAAATAGAAAAAGAATCGCTAAAAAACATAAGCGCGTTGCAAATTTAGCAGAGGCATCTAGTACGGTTCTGTCAAGTTTATCTATAATGAGTGGTGCGGGGACTGCCGCAACGCTATCTACAATTGTAACAGTTCCAATTGCTGGGGTTTTGAAAAATAGCATCGACGTTATAGTGTCCAAAGCGTTGGCCGATAATGAAATATCAAATTTAGAGTTTGAATCCGTTGTGGAAGAAATGAGGAGATATGAAGAATTAAAAAATGATATTAGAATCAAAGCGCGCGCCACCATGTCCAAGATTGAGAGTACTGATTGGGATAAATTGAGGGTAAAACTTGGAGATAAAGTCGGAGGAAATGTTACAGCACCACCATCCTGGAAATTGTGATATTTTAAAGGCACAGAACGGCTCAGTATTCCAATTTTCAGATTTTTTCAAACACAAAAACATGTTTGGCAACTGATTTAGTACACCAAAACTACATATACTGCCTAATATATATATCTCAAGTCTTGAGATTCATATCATAATCGCAATGTGAAGACAACAAAAGGTAAACAAAAACTTGTTTTGTGTACCACTCAGCGCATAATGTCAATATTGACACTTTTCATTTTCGGAATCCCGAGCGTTTCCGCGCTAGCGTACTCGCTACTACTCGGAGACATGTCCGAAAACTGTTCTTACACAAAACATGACGTCACAAGCACGTGCGCTAAATTGAAGGGGAACAACAACAACAAGAAAGTAAACATTTGTTTCTTCAGACTCGCGAAGACGATATTATTAACTACATTTGCATCAATGACATTGACATTATACACAATCGAACAAGAACAGCCGAGCGACTCTCACGATCTCATGACACCAGTTACAGTACTGTACCCGAGTACGTATTCGTGAATCAGTCAACATTGAATATTACCCCACCCACTTGTAACACACAGTAATGATGTTACAATGAGTATTGACTTGCATTACAGTGGACTTATTTTAGTAGCCCTGTGTCATGACCGAGTCAGTGGAACTTGGAAGAAAGGGGCAAAAGTGTGGCCGGATGCTATTCTTGGGCTTCTTATCCTTTTAATGTAGTATTTAAGGTAGACATAGCACTATGGCTTTCACTACCGTTACAGCCATAGACCTCACAGATACCTACTGTAGCGACTTGATTTCAAGATTTGAAATATGTCGATTATTGTCTAAATACGCGTCTAATGGTGCTAAACCAGCAGTGCAAAGCCAGAAATTATATTAAATAGCCTGTATGAGTTTACAATGGGTGACTTGCCTATCAAAATAAAGTGTTTATCGCTCCTTTTGTCCGACTACATAAAATGTACAAAGTTTACACGCTACTGTCGCCATTTTGCCGAAAATTTTCCGGCAGAATAAATTAACTTCCGTAATTCTGTTTTTAGTCCGGCGGCCAAAGGCCGATTTTGGGGCTTAACTTTGTTTTGAATAACTTAAGTTTTTTACTACTGATTTTGCCTATGTAGACTTTCTAGTTTTAGAATCCGAATGATGCAAATCTGTTACCCTTGAGCATTTGGAGAAATCTGCATATATTCACGATGGCTGCCGCCAAGATATATTGTGCGATATAATTGCATCCCCAGGAGGAAATTAAACCATCTAAGAGAGTTTAATGAATGTATTAACGTGTTGACACAAACGGGCAAATTTAAAATTCAATTCCTTAACAGCATATAGAAAAAATCCAAGATGGCCACCAAATGTCACTATTTTACATACTTTCACTAATTCATCATATCAAAGAAAATACGTTTTTTAATTATGTGTTTAAAACAATGAATGTGTGTTTTTTGTAACTTTGATGTGAAATTATATACTAATCTATATAACACAAGTCCAAGATGGCAGCCATATATGAATATATTACAATGTACTTGCAACCGTATCTTGAAATAAGAAACACTATATACTTGCAATCATATCAGAGCGAATTTGCATACCAATATTGTATTTAGGTATATAATTATTCCAATACATTGGGTATGTATTTGGACACATGTTTCAATCGCATTAGTCCAAGGTGACCACCAAATATCATATTACCTGATAACTAATTTGTGTAGTAAATAGATTATGTAATTACACCTTGATATACACCATTAGACAGCATCGGCAATAACGTAAGTCTAATATGGCCGCCGGATATGAATATAGTACCTTATAATAGTAATACAATTATATTATAATATAAGATTTAAACTCGTTCATTCAGTTAGATATTTTGATATTGTTTTGTCTTGTCTTGCCATTCCATAGCAGCATTCATACTTCTATTGTTGGCAGGGAGATATATTGTACTTTACAATATACTTCAAGGACTTCCCAATTTGTAAAAACACCAGATGTCGTCGTTTATATCATTGGCTCCAAAAATGCAAATGCTCAATGTGATTTACTGTGCAACATCGCATGAAATGGCTCCTCTAGATAGTGTCATTAACAACTTGAGTGTCTGGATATAGCAATTGAATAAGTACAAATGGATGATACGTCTATATATTTCTGTCACAATCGGTGACTACGTACAATAACATAGTTCAGCCATCCAGTAGCTTATTCCAGTTTCTGGCTACCATTACGTTCTTTCAACCTACTTAGTACAACCACATAGCTGATAGTATTGGTCACATGTTTTCTTTCTGTGAAAGTAGTCAGTTTTCACAAAGCGGATGTATGCACATGATGGTTGATGTACACCACTTTAATATCACGTATTACTTTGTAAGCTGCAAGTAATTGATGTGTTGTCAGACCACTATCGCCGATGTAGAGCAACATATTTATATGATGAGGTAAAGTATGTACACATGTACATCACTTTTCTCTGTGTATTGTTTCAAAGATAAGCAATACAAATACTTTATTTGTGTCGAATTATTGTGTAGTTATATGCCATTTAATGAGTTTTACTTATTTAAACATATGACAGAATTCAGCACCTGTGAATGCATATGATATGTAAAAAGGAAGACATGACGCCGTCAGTATACATAAATGTGGATCAAAGAAAACAACCGTAATCACAAATATAATAATTTCGAGAAGAACATGGAGATGCTATATATTAAATACCACAGGTAGGACACAGCTAATACAAATGTAATTGATATTATATGACAGACAATCTAGTTGTGCCACTACTAAAATACTCACGGTAACAAAAACGATTATAGTACATGCAGACAGCAATACACAGGTACACAACCATATATTGAACGTGACAAACTTCAAGGTACCATAATATGGATATGAGGCATACAGTATTCACGCAATTTGATAAGACTAATATGAAAATGCTGTTTGTGTCATCATAATTATAGCATTG
>JAQRGA010000305.1:0-21592 GCA_029237695.1 Conchocele bisecta | reverse complement strand
GGCTTCATCAACGTTCCGGAAAGTTTGCGTGGCGTGATTCTCGCGGCGAAACTCTTCGTTGATCCAGTCCAGACGGGCGGTTCGTTTTTCCGACCGTGCTTCCTTTGCGCTATTGAGTTGTTCTACAGCTAAATCGTGACGCTTGTGCTCCTCATCCTCGTCCGAGTTTTTTGGTATTAACGAGAATAAATAGTTGCTACCGCCGAACGCCCCTGCGCTCACGACTGCTCCAACTAATATTAATACGATCGCAGCTATTTATTTCCATATATTAGCAGGTAGAATTCCAGCTTTAATTAGATAATCTCGAGTCCCAACTGCGGCCGCTACATCTAAGGTCACGAGCCCTACGTCTCTCACGGTCATATCCAATTTGGGAGCAGCCCTCCGAAGGCCATCTTTGATAGTCGAGCAAACCCGATACTGAGACCCGATATCACCACGGCGTGATAAAGCGCATTCACTATCATTTTACCATCGTTTTCAGCCATTACATATAGTGATGATTGCATATAAAAGGGATCGCGATCAATGTTTAAATGGGGCGCAATCGGTTTCGGAACCGCGGCTGGTTTTCTCGAAAGGTAGTTCCGCACACACAGGGTGCCAACAACTGCCAGACCACCACCAACAACCCACGGGATGATCCAGGTAGGAGCTACAGCAAAACACGATTGCTCCGACAGTTCCTGCGGAGATTGAACCGCAGTTGACTTCGGGTGTTTTGCTGTTTCTGCCCCCAACTCCAATTGCGATTGGTGCTCCAGTTCCAATTCGTGAATTGGGGTGCGGCTGGAACCAATAACAACTGTTTGGCCTCTCGAAGCTCGGCGATTATTTTATATTGTTTAGCTTTTCGGGTGGCAGCCGCTGCCCGCCCAGCTGCCTGTCTTTTTGGGTTTTTGTGTCGTGCAATCGGAGATAGTTCATCCAACCGCACCTGTGCAGTTGGGGTATCAATCGGAGTCTTGTATCATCATTTTCTGAGCTTATAGTTCGTGGGCATATATGTCCAAATTGAAAGTACTTATCCGTGGTCAACGCGGTTGTCAGCGGAGCTAAGTACATTCCAAACTTGTGATAAATTGAGCAGCAGGCTGTTCTAAGAGTGTGTCCTACAAAAGGGTCAGTCTCTAAATCACCAATCAACCCCGCGGTGTCAGATATAGGGAGAATTGCACTGACAGCGGTAGCGTACAAATGAATAGCCGCCGCCCCAAGAGTTTTCTTCATCTCTGCCCCCCAATTTAGATTCGTATCGCGCATACATTTTATCAACCTCGACATCTGACATTTTATCCACCTGACAAACTGAGAGACGCCTACCAAAATACTGCTCCGTTTGCCCCCCAGCAACCAGCGCAGCTAGCCGCTCGCATCGTGTCGTGTTTTCATTTTCTTTCAGGAAAGATACCGTGTCGGCAGTCGTGCCATCTTTCAGGAAAGATATCGGAGCGACTGTTTCTTCCATTAGCTGATCGAGAAGTTCGTCGCAGTTCATTATTCCAACAGTGTTGGGTGTACTATTCTGAATAGTCTTATAAGTTTAACATCAAACTGTTTTTTTAAATTATGAGTAACTAGTAATAATTCAGTAATATTTAGTAGATATTTAGTATATTATTTAGTTAAACCCCAACAAACAAACGTGTCCATTTTAGCAACGTTTTACTGTAATTGCTATTCAGCCAATGTACACATATTGTGTTGAAATGTGATTTGTGCAGATTAACATGGATTTAATTTAATTTGGTGAAATATATTCGAGTTGGAATCTTCGAGATTCGAGTTGGAATTTTCAAGATTCGAGTTGGATTCTTCGAGATTCGAGTTGGAATCTTCGAGATTCCAGTTGGAATTATCGACATTCGAGTTGGAATTATCGAGATTCGAGATGGAATTATCGAGATTCGAGTTGGAATCTTCGAGATTCGAGTTGGAATCTTCGAGATTCGAGTTGGAATTATCGAGATTCGAGTTGGATTCTTCGAGATTCCAGACGGAATTAATCTGTAGCCTATTTCACCAAAATTGCAAAGTATATTTTTCTTGCTAAGTACACTCTCAGGGAGACATTTTCAATTTAAGGATAAATTTAGTAAGTAGTAAGAATTATTACTGATACTACTGCTTTTGGGAGGGGACCAAATGATTCTGGTGATAGGCCGTTAAACCCCAACAAACAAACGTGTCCATTTTAGCAACGCTTTACTGTAATTGCTATTCAGCCAATGTACACATATTGTGTTGAAACTAAAGTGAAAAAAATGTGTATTTATGCAGATTAACATGGATTTAATTTAATTTGGTGAAATATATTCGAGTTGGAATCTTCGAGATTCGAGTTGGAATAACCAAGATTCGAGTTGGATTCTTCGCGATTCGAGTTGGAATCTTCGAGATTCGAGATGTAATTATCGAGATTCGAGTTGGAATTATCGAGATTCTTCGATGGAATTATCGAGATTCGAGTTGGAATCTTCGAGATTCGAGTTGGAATCTTCGAGATTCGAGTTGGAATTATCGAGATTGGAGTTGGAATTATCGAGATTCGAGATGGAATTAATCTGCAGCCTATTTCACCAAAATTGCAAAGTATATTTTTCTTGCTAAGTACACTCTCAGGGAGACATTTTCAATTTAAGGATAAATTTAGTAAGTAGTAAGATTATTACTGATACTACTGCTTTTGGGAGGGGACCAAATGATTCTGGTGATAGGCCGTTAAACCCCAACAAACAAACGTGTCCATTTTAGCAACGCTTTACTGTAATTGCTATTCAGCCAATGTACACATATTGTGTTGAAACTAAAGTGAAAAAAATGTGATTTATGCAGATTAACATGGATTTAATTTAATTTGGTGAAATATATTCGAGTTGGAATCTTCGAGATTCGAGTTGGAATAACCAAGATTCGAGTTGGATTCTTCGCGATTCGAGTTGGAATCTTCGAGATTCGAGATGTAATTATCGAGATTCGAGTTGGAATTATCGAGATTCTTCGATGGAATTATCGAGATTCGAGTTGGAATCTTCGAGATTCGAGTTGGAATCTTCGAGATTCGAGTTGGAATTATCGAGATTCGAGTTGGAATTATCGAGATTCGAGATGGAATTAATCTGCAGCCTATTTCACCAAAATTGCAAAGTATATTTTTCTTGCTAAGTACACTCTCAGGGAGACATTTTCAATTTAAGGATACATTTATTAAGTAGTAAGATTATTACTGATACCACTGCTTTTGGGAGGGGACCAAGTGATTCTGGTGTGGCGAGGACCTGACATCAGATCAGGATTATTCTGATTTCAGGGCTGAATATATAGTATTTTTATTGTAAATATTCTGTTCTGATTTTGGGATTTTCTTTCCACATGTACATGTACTTAATTGTACAGGTAATATATGGGATTTAGTACTAATCCCTTTGATCCGGGAATTATATGACCTTAGCTGTTGATAGGCCGTTAAACCCCAACAAACAAACGTGTCCATATTAGCAACGTTTTACTGTAATTGCTGTTCAGCCAATGTACATATATTGTGTTGAAACTAAAGTGAAAAAAATGTGATTTGTGCAGATTAACATGGATTTAATTTAATTTGGTGAAGTATATTCGAGTTGGAATCTTTGAGATTCGAGTTGGATTCTTCGAGATTCAAGTTGGAATCTTCCAGATTCGAGTTGGAATCATCGAGATTCGAGTTGGATTCTTCGAGATTCGAGATTGAATTATCGAGATTCGAGTTGGAATCTTCGAGATTCGGTATGGAATTTTTGGAATGTAGGGTATGGGGAAATTATACATGCCGTCCACATGCTGCTTATCAATTGCATACAATGCGGTCGTGGGCGACTGTCGTTCTAGCTAAATATATGTAGTCAAGTTTTGGTCATGTGACCAAAGTGCAGAATTCGAGTACATCACAATTATATCCTCATTCTTCATCGGTACTAAAAAAATAGAAGCAAAACACCCAACGGAGACCAAAGAGCTACTCCCAAAAATAATCAACAATCAAACACGCCGCTCAAACAACGGCATGCGTAAAGCGGTAGTCGCGGAGCCGTCAACATGGCATAGACATGCACTCCATGACTAGCGGTGTACGGTCCCAAAAGAAAGCACGGCAATACGACAATGGCTAACTATAAACGGAATGCAACAAAAACCTAACACAACTAAAACTCCAAAGAATAGCAACCAAAATATACTCCTAGATGAAAAAAAATAGAGCAATACTTGACGAAACACGATGAAATGAAGACAGTGGTACCGACTAGGGACTTTTCAAAATCCTTCGATAAGGTACCACGACAAAGACTACTTGTTAAGTTACGTGTACACGGTACGATCTGTGAATCTGACAAACTGTATAGAAAACTGTCTTTCAGATAGGCAGCAGCGTGTAGTAACAAGAGCATCGTTATCACTAAGCGAATTCCCTCGCTCGCAGCCTTGATAGTATAAACAAACATTTTGGACAAAAAAGTGAACATTTGAAAACGACAAGTCCATGAAGCGGAAAAAGTATGTCACGGTCAAATGAAGGTAACATGATCTATGTCGGTTTCTGATGTAGACATGTTGCTGATGATATTTTGCAAGTTTGGTGGGTGTATGCATTACAATAGTTGAGAAAGAGACTTAAACATCAAGGTGAACATTTTGGCAAACAAGGCGAACATTTGACCTTTAAGTGACATTTACCTTGGAATTTGGGCATGGATCATGTGCGGGGTGGAAGATATTGTGAATATACACATTGTGGACAAGATTAATGTAAATGCATGAAGCGGTTGAGAAGTTATTGCGAAAAGATAAACATTTTGGAGAAAAAGGAGAACATTTGAAAATGACAAGTCCATGAAGCGGAAAAAGTAGGTCAAGGTCAAATGAAGGTCCCTTGCCGGTTTCTGATGTAGACATGTTGCTGATCATATTGTGCAAGTTTGGTGGCTGTAGGTGCTACAGTGCTTGGTAAACAGACTAAAACAACAAGGTGAACATTTTGCAAAACAAGGTGAACATTTGACCTTTAAGTGACATTGACCTTAGAATTTTGGCATGGGTCATGTGCGGGGTGGAAGATATTTTGATTAGACACATTGTGGTGAAGTATTATGGAAATGTGTGGAGCGGTTGAGAAGTTATTGCGAAAAAATAAACATTTTGGAGAAAAAGGAGAAAATTTGAAAATGACTAAGTCCATGAAGCTGACAAATTAGGTCAAGGTCAAATGAAGGTCACATGACCTATGTTGGTTTCTGATGTATACATGTTGTTGATCATATTGTGCAAGTTTGGTTGCTGTAGGTGCTACAATGCTTGATAAACAGACTTAAACAACAATGTGAACATTTTGCCAAACAAGGTGAACATTTGACCTTTAAGTGACCTTGGAATTTGGGCATGGGTCATGTGCAGGGTGGAAGCTCTTGTTATTAGACACATTGTGGTCAAGTTTAGTGTAAATGCGTGAAGCGGTTGAGAAGTTATGAAGTAACGAAAGTGTTACGTACGGACGGACACACGGACGCACGGAGACTAACGCTATATCCTTTTTTGCCTATCGGCTCGGGGATAATTAATGGTGAAGCTTCGATGTGGTCGGAGGTTACTAGCGGCTTTCCTCAAGGTTCAGTTCTAGGCCCTCTATTATGTATAATCTTCGTAAACGACATTAATGACAGTGTTCACAGTCACATGATGAAATTCGCGGACGATTGCAAAGTTCATCTTCAAGTTAATAATCAAACAAACATTGACCTATTACAACATGATCTTCATAGTATATGCAAATGGTCGGAAAACTGGCAGATGGTTTTCAATGAAGCAAAGTGCAGCGTACTTCATTTTGGACATAACAATCGTAATGCTACTTACACCATGGACTGTGATGTGCTAGATTATGTTACTTCGAATTCGGAGATGCGTGCTAATCGTATGTTGGGTTGCAACAATCGCAATATTGTGTATTTAGCGCAAGGATATTATCGTCAGGCTATATAAGCAGCTAGTTAGACCTCATCTGGAATAGCATGGACCATTAGCTCAGTCGGTAAGGGCTCAAATCCCGGCGGGGGCGACAATACTATATGTATTTTTCCGTCTACCTAATCCACGTAGTTGACTGGTTCTAGATACCCAGAATATATGCGGCGGCATGGAAGGTCACCGAGCCAATTCCCGCCGTTAAATCCAAGCATTTATTTATTCATCTGGAATACAGCTTAATGAAATATATACAGGTTCTATAAAAAAAGTCAGCGTCGAGCAACAAGGATGATACATGACATACGTGAAAAATCATACCCTGAGAGACTATAAATTCTCCATTTAACATATCTGCAGCTCAGAAGGCATCGTGGAAACATGTTGGAAGTCTTCAAGATTTTAACCGGCAGGGATGGTATCTTAGAGCAGCACCTATTTGAAAGAAACACAACTGAATCTACGCGAGGACATATTCACAAGCTCTACATGAACTATAGGAGATACTGAACGTCCACATTCTAAGCTTCTTCTCGCAGAGGACACTCTTGGCTTGGAACAGTTTGCCACTTAGCGTAGTTAGTGCCACTCGCATCAATATGTTCAAAAACTGGATTGACCGGGGACGTCGCTTTTTGTTTTAGAATAACTCTTTCCGAAAAACTGGCAACATTATCTGCGTACTCTGTGTACTGGTAGCTACTCGCCTGGTAAACATAACAGTTTAATGATAAAGAATTGACACTAGCAAAGCCTACACGAATCTTTCATGGCGAACTTATGACTCAGGCGACCACTGTGCACATGAAGTTCCAGATGCCCCTCGAGCACCAAAATCCAAAATCCAGAACAGCGGGGATGTACAAAAAAATGGTCCACCGTCCGCAGTGCCGGGGCTATCCTGGGGTTCTACATACTTACAAAAATATCGGGGATGTGAGCCGGCATGTAGCTGGTTATTTGTGGAAGCATGATGGTGATTTATATCGAGATATACACGAGAACTGCAATAAAATGTATACAGGCCACACTCACTTACTCGAAATCGATGGGAGATAAAAAAAATACTTTGAGTTAACCGTAGTTTGACGTATCCGTCGTACGCAACCTGTCGGACAACAAACTATTTTATTGACAGTTAGAACCAAATGATTACTTGCTGATGTAGCATTGAGTAGTAAATATGATTTATTTTAGCAATTAAATGTACATGGATACATGTTAAATGCTGTTTCTAAGACAAATCATATTTAAACACTTTCGGTTTGTTTACAAATACACATATGCATGTCTGTGTGTAATTAATAGATAACCCGGATGTGGCACACGTGACATGCGCATGTAGCGATATGTACATATTCAGTTCACCAATGAAATAAATAATAACAAGAACATAATATTTTATGAATTATTTTAATAAATTATACACGGAAACAACACAAAACAACAAGAAATACTGATTTGTAACACTATTATAAATGATTATTTCTGACAAGACTTGATTGTGCAAACTAATAATGTTTAGAACATAAAACTCGCCCATTCAATGTTTCGTCCCTATACTGTATAATCTGAATCCACACCAGTTTCAATTG
Source organism: Conchocele bisecta (assembly GCA_029237695.1). NCBI lineage: Eukaryota > Metazoa > Mollusca > Bivalvia > Lucinida > Thyasiridae > Conchocele > Conchocele bisecta. Next base: position 14,000 of record JAQRGA010000305.1, on the reverse strand, counting down.
TTGCACTGTATGTAATTACAGTTTTAAATTAAACACAAAAGCATTTAATGCCAGTCCAATTAAAATAGTTGCCATTTACTGCTCACCACTTAATGATCACCGACGGTCATTTCGGGAGTCCTGTTTAATCAGTGTCAACGCAAACACCTTTAACTACGGTCTGAATACCCGACTTTGATCAAGTAAACTGCAGGTGACAAACTTCTACTTACCTCCGCAAATTGACATTTCGACTTAACGAGTGTGAAATACAGTAGATTTACGTTTTCGGGACCTAAATATACCTTCGAATAAACGGAAAATTTGAGTTATCGAAATTTGACTTAACCGAACTTAGTTATATGGAAAATAATAGGATTTTAAACGGGACCGTGCTAGTAATTCGACGTAACCGGTGATTTCGACGTAAGCGACTTTGAGTAAATGAGTGTAGCCTGTATTTCATTATAAATATTTAATTGTCAGAAATAGTGTAGCGGGTTCAGGTTTATAAGGCAGACTACCGACCACGCCAAGTCTAGACCTATTGGTGTCGTGGTAGCGAGCCTTGGCGACGTTGCGAAGTTAAGCAACGTCGAGCGTGGTTAGTACCTAGATGGGTGACCCGCTGTGTCAGAGCTCGCCGGTTACATTGGAGCCACACGCCAATGTAACAGGCGAGCTCTGACTCAGCTTAACTTCGCAACGTCGCCAAGCTCGCTACCACGTAAGCAACGTCGAGTGTGGTTAGTACTTGGATGGCATTCTGTTTCACGGAGCCTGTGTTCCGGGTTTCGTCCATCGTTCCGGATTTACAGGGTCCCTGTTGTAAGTTTCATAGAAAAAAATGTCGACCACAACGGCTCCGTCGCCACTAGACACTACTTTTGTACCGTTTTTGCTACAAAAATGAGGTCGAAAACGTGCATGCGCACGAAAGAGTTCGCACATTTATTCCCTTATTCTGTCTGCTTTTCCGGCAACCAGCATATTTAAATGAATTCAATTTTGATAAACACATACAATAATAACGAAAATAATATATATGTGTATCAAATATCTTTGAGAAAAGAAGTGAAAAACGCCTGTTTATGAAGTTGGAGTGGCAGGCATGTGGTTCCCGGTGTTCCGCTCAGTTGTACTGGTTACCAGCCGAGCCGGTCGAAGAATTTGTCGATTCCAAAACACGAGGAAGAATTTATCGATTCCGAAACACGATATGGATTTTCACAGATTTCCAGCAATTGACAGATATTTGAACGATATCAAACACAAAGGTAATACATTTACGTAATTACTGTTGCCAAGTATTTGTCTGAATCGTTTACGGAACGTTTATTGCGGACAAAATAGTTCGATATAAACCTATACCCGACAAGAATAGAAGTCGACAATGTTGTTTACAGTCAATATTTTGGCCGTTTTAATAGCTGGTATTCCGATATGTCCGCACTTGTAATGGATCTTGTTTGGTGCTGGTGTTATATAAGGGACCTTGAACATTCCCATCAAACAAATGGCGGCAATAAATTCTTAAAAATGGAGAAATCAAACAAATATTGCAGAGGTCTGTCAAAAAGATAGTTGCGAACGGTAACTCTTGCAACTATCAAACTTCGCAACTATCAAAAAGACACCACCACCCCACGGGTGACACCTGTGCATTAGTTGTACGAATGTAACTCTGCAAAACCTGTACCGTCCGTAGCATACATGCTGTCAAATGTACGGGAGGCTTTACCTGCCTGCAACTGCCATTGTAGCTTAGATAATCTCAGCTATACGTATGTCTTTTACTTTTCATCTGTCTTTCATATTTTCTGTATCCGTTAGATCAAACGGATGCAGACAATATATAATCTCCGCTTTGTTTTGAGTACAGAACTCTAATTTCATTGCACTACATAAATGAATAGGACGCCTATAAAGCGGAATATGTGCAGTTAATCTCAGCTCTACGGATGTCTTCTACTATTTCATCTGTCTTTTGTATTTTCTGCCTTAAATTCGTTAGATGTAACGGATATAGAAAATATAAAAGACAGATGAAAGAGTAAAATATATCTGTAGAGCTGAGATTATCTAAGCTACTACCCTTGCATTTGCTTTGTAGTTATAGTTCACCTAGTTCTGTGTGACAAAATCTCAGCAACTTTGTGTTTGTTGTTGTTGCTGTGCAAATAAAGAGAATAACAGATTGAACAAATAGATTTGCAGCCGTTCTATCACATATAACTATAGTTCACCCAGCCGAGATAATCTCAGCTAATTAGTAATAAGGTAACTTGAATATTCTGTGTAATGCAGGGAAGTTGCCCGTCGTTACAGGCAGAACATTCTGGTTACTAAGGAGGTATCATACTACTTCTGTTGTTTGTATTTTCTTCTGTATCCTATTACAAGTATTAGTATTAATTAATTGCATATGTCACTTACATTCTTCATTTCTCAATGAAAGTATATGTTGTTACCACTCATTTGAACCGTCTCGCAAATGAATGATGACAACATATCTATGCAGAAAAAAAGGAAAGATTTTTCTGTCCGATAATATATATATAATTCACTATATAAATAGCTTACAAGGGGTGGGTGTGTTGTGGATGTAACTGACTTTGCAGGTAATATTAACATTTCACAACAAGAAATTATAATGTTACGCAAATTGTACTTCCTGGTAAAATAGTAGAAGAAAATGAAACGCATTACCAAATTGGTTCGGTTTGGCACAAAAATGGTTCGGGCGGCAAGAAAATATTTTGGTTAGGCATGAAAATGGTTTGGGTGGCCTGAAAATGGCATAAAAAGTTGGAATCGGCATGACAATGGTTTGGATCGGAATGAACACGATGAAAATTGTTCAAATCCGCATAAAAATAGTTTGGATTGGAGTGAAAATGGTTCATATCGACATGAAAATTATGATGATGAAAATGTTTCAGATCGGAATGAAAATTCTTGGGACTGACATGAAAATGGTTTGGATCTGCATGAACATGGTTTGGGCATACACATGTTTTGGGCATGAAAATTTATCGGACCAGCATGATTGAAAATGGTTATAATCAACATGAAAATGGTTCGGTTCGGCGTAAAAATGTTTTGGGCATGAAAATGGTTCTAATCGACATGAAAATGGTTCGGATCAGCATGAAAATGTTTCAGACAGGCATGAAAATGCTTCAGATTGCATGAAAATGATTCGGATCAGCATGAAACTTTCTCAGATCAGCATGAAAATGGTTCGTAAAAGTGGTTTGGACCGGCATGAAAATGGTTGACTGTTAGGACCTGCATGAAAATGGTTCAGAATTGGCATGAAAATGGTTCAGATCAGCATGTAAAGGTTTGCATCAGCATGAAAATGGTACGGATGGCATGAAAATAGTTTGATCATGAAGATGGTTCGCATCGGCATGAAAATGATTCATGAAAATGGTTCGGATTAGCATGAAAACGGTTTGGGCATTAAAATGGTTCTTATCGACATGAAAATGGTTCGAATTGGTTCGGATCTGTATGAAAATGGTTCGGTCGGCATGAAAATGGTTCGGGCATGAAACTGGTTCGGTCGGGATGAAAATGTTTGTATGAAACTGTTTCGGGCTTGAAAATGGTTCGGATCGGCATGAAAATGGTTCATATCAACATGAAAATGATTAGGATCGGCATGGAAATAGGTCGGACCAGCATGAAAATTGTGTGATTCGGATCTGCATGAAAATGGTTCAGAATTTGCATGAACATTGTTCAGACCTTGGCCAGTTCTTTCAGACTAATCAGTCTGGATCATGTTGGAACATTATAATTAGTGCTGTAACCTCTTAAATTAGCTTCTAGAGCATTTTGAAAACTTTCTAATCAAGCAAAATCTGAAAATGCAGGTCTGAAACATTTTCATGTTCAGTTGAGCCATTTTCATGCCAATCATAATCATTTTCATGCCGATCTGAACTGTTTTCATTACGATCCAGACCATTTCATACCACTTCGAACCATGTTTATGCCGCTCTGATTAATTCTCATGCCGTTCCTACTTCCTGTATTTGATAAAATTGTAGTAACATATTACATGTGATTTTTAACTTGATATACTGCAGATGACCTCCATGAAAATCAACTTTTATGCTTGTAATCATTTGAGACACATTGGCTTTTCATTTGGACATAAATACAAAGTCAAAGTGTTAAGATGACACATTATCAGGTAACGAGCTTCGTATATTGACCGAATACGTACTGACTGACTCAGGCATTGACCTGATACAAACAACCGGGTTACAACCGGGTCAGTGAAAACTGACATTCGATTGGTCGGATGACATCCAAATGACGTTACCGAATGACGTCAGTGTAATGACGCAACGTGAACAAGTCCGCGTTCTGTCCATAGATAATGATGTCATTTTTTAGCATACATGTAAAACGTTACCTGATAAATAGAATACCATACTGGTGTCTTTTGATATCCAGTTTATCTCTTTACCTTGAAATTCCTACGCGTTTCCTAGCCTTGCCTGATAAGCTTGATATCAAAAGACACTACCCTGGTATTCTCTATTTATCAGGTAACCTGCCCTGTATTGACCGAATACGTACTGACTGATAACATATTGTTGTATCAGGCATTGACTTGATACAAACATCCAGGTTAATACAATAAAGTGAAAATTGATGTTCCATTGGTCGGATGACGTCACGTGACGTTACCGAATGACGTCAGTGTAATGACACGACGTAAACAAGTCTGCGTTCTGTCCATAGATTACGACGTCATCTGACATTCTGTGGTAATTTTTTAGCATAAAACGTTACCTGATAAATAGAATACCAGACTACTGTCTTTTGATATCAAGTTTATCAGGTTCGGCTCGTAAACGGTAGGAATTCCTCGGCAAGGCTCAAAATTCCTACGTGTTTCCTAGCCTTTACGTCACAGAAACAAGTCCACATTCTTTTCAACGAAAACAAAGTCACAATTGCTCATTATGTACCTAAAGATGTTACCTGATAAATATAATACTATGTTAGTGCCTTTTGATATCATGTTTATCAGGCTTGGCTCGGACACTGTAGGAATTTCTTGGCAAGCCTCGTAATTCCCACGTGCTTCCTAGCCTTGCCTGGTAAACTAGATATCAAAAGACACTAATGTCGGTTATTCTCTATATCACTACAATATTATGGTAAAGCTCTGCTCTAACACACAATGTGTTTATATTACAGGACAGAAGATAATCGCTCTGACTACTTGAACGTTTAGGAAGCCAGCTATGTTAATTAATCTAGCTGTACATTGTGTCACCCAAGCTGGTAAAGGAGGCAAAGGAGGCAAACACAACCAATGCTGCAATTGATAGCAGAAATGGACAACCAGCCAAAGAATGGGAGCTACATTAGTGCCCTGTGTGCCACCTACATGTACTTGATGGGAACCAACTTCATTGTGTCTCAAGAAATAATTGTGAAATTTGTAGTGATCATGCTATTGAGCATGTACAGTGCCAAGGATCATCCGAAGTGACGATGGAGCTGTATGGTGTTGAGTTGCGAGAAATTCTGGTCATCTTTGGTTTAAGACACAAGAGACTAAAGCCAACCAGCTGTCTGAATGAGTGGTGTGCATCCAAAATTTGAAGTACATGTACTTTTAGTGCATGCTAGGGATCAGAGCTGCAATACGGTTTAGCCTTAAAGAGTACTTTACCCCCAAAAATGTTTTTCAGTGATGAAATTAGATTCTTATAGTACGGAGCCCCGCAGGGGACATTGGATTTTTAGCCAGGTTTTTTGAGAAAAAAATCCAGGCTATTGGATTGGCGAAAGCCGGGCGGGCGGCGGGCGGCGGGCGGCGGGCGGCGGGCGGCGGGCGGCGTCCACAATCAATGTTAGTTTTCGTGTTTGAGTCCATTTCTTTGTTACTGTACCACCTAGGACCACTACACTTTCACAGCTTCATAATCAAGGGGTGCCCACCACATATCACTATCCAACAAACTTGACCCATTTTTTCCGCGCAGTCGACTTAGCCATTTTCAATGTTAAGTTTTCGCGTTTACAATGTTAAGTTTTCGTGTTTAAGCCCATGTCTTTGGTACTGTACCACCTAGGACCACCAACATTTCACAGCTTCATAATCAAGGGGTGCCCACCACATATCACTATCCAACATGTTACTTTTTTTTTAACTTGACCCATTTTTTCCGCGCAGTCGAATTAGCCATTTTCAATGTTAAGTTTTCGCGTTTACAATGTTAAGTTTTCGTGCTTAAGTCCATTTCTTTGGTACTGTACCACCTAGGACCACGAAACTTTCACAGCTTCATAACCAAGGGGTGCCTACCACATACAACTATCCAACATGTGAACATTTTTTTTACCTTCACCTATTATTTCTACGTAATTGACTTACCCATTTTCAAAGTTAACTTTTTAACGTACGTCTGGTTAAAGTTTTTTGGCTAAAAGTTTTTCGTTATACTATATCTCTGCAACTGCTTCGCCCATTACCTTGAAACTTCACATGGGTGTTTATTACCATCCATATTTTCATTCTAACCCCCAACCGTGCGGCCCCTGTGCCCAATGTCAAGGTCAATTTTTTTTGTTAAAGTTTTTTTGTGTACTATATCTCTGCAACTGCTCCACCCATTACCTTGATACTTCACATGGGTATTTATCATCATTGTCGCACCCGCTTGCGGAAAGCGCGATATCGTCGGCATTTTGGCATATGTCCGTCCGTCCGTCCGTACGTCCGTGTGTCCGGTTAAAGTTTTTTTTCGTTAAAGTTTTTCCATCTACTATATCTATTTTTTTAGTGTGCATGCCTCGCCCCAAGGCGTGACATGCAGGCCACGGTCATCTAGTCTATACAAAGTGGGTATAATTATGTTATCCAAGTGTCTATGCTTGGAAAAAACCAGGCCTTCGTGGCTTTGCCTCGTTTCTTGTTTTTTATTAATTTGTTCCCACAAGAGGTTTGACTAGGTGTACATGTATATACATGTAGTTTTCATCATTCCATCTGGTCATCCCAATATCCATCCATGACAGCTTCTATTATATGCACCCTATAAATCAATGTCATATACATGTACATGTATGTATGTATGAAATAAATTGAATTATGTGGCTGTTTGCTGTTATTACTCTTATTAAAATATGATTATAAAATTTCTGAGCGCGAATTGCATGTTTCGAAATAAATCATTTTCATTAATCGTGTTAATCGAGCTTCAGGCCATAAAAAAGTACTTTGGTTCTCAGATATAGCCGCGTCAGAATAATCTCTGCTCATCAAGCATTTTATCGACATGGAGTAATAAAATCGTACTGTAATTCGCCACATGATCAAATAGAAACACTACCACGCAGTAATATGTTAAAATCCAACCAAGTGTGATGAAATCTGCTGATTGTTCACGTCTAAAGTGGTTATAGTAACTTTATAGAATATATATGCATTTGACAACTTGAAAAAAAATCATAGACGTACATCTCAAACAAAAATAAAATATAATTATATATATATAAAAAATCCGCCCTCACGCATCACATTCTGCAAACCCCATGTTTGAGAACCAAAGTACTTTTTTTTTTATGACCTAATCTATAATTCAGGCTCAATATGGCACAAATTATTTGTTGTGCTTGCTTCTGGAGAGATCAAAATAGTGATAACAATGGCATCTGGGCGTTGCACTTCTGTCTCAAGCTGATTAAAGGTATATTTTTAAATGTCATTTTAAATTCAGCAGTTTTATGTATCAATTTGTGTAAATTACATGTGTCTACCAACAAAATATAAATGGTATAGTATACCAGACTGGCTTTGAACATTTATTATACATGTATATGAAACGTTAGATTGTATTTGATCATTAATTATTTCAACTCCGAAGTAATTCAGGTACTCCGTAACATTCACCGGTAATAATATTAGTACTAATCCTATTACTTTTGTGGAGTGGGGCTAAGTGAATCTAGTGTGGTAAAGACCTGACAACAGGTCAGGTTATTCTAATTTCAGGGCTGAATATATTGTTTTCTGCAAATATTCGGTTCTGTCTTGGGATCCCCCACCCCCACAGCAGGTAACGTACATGTATGCCATTATGGGATTCAACCGCATTAATCCGGCCAAAAATGATCTTAGCTGTTGGCAGGCTGTACACACCATTACATCAAATCATTCCACAGCCCACCCATGAGGCGCACATGCTGAAGGGTGGGTGGTGGTCGGGCAAACACGATTTGTCTGGTTTGGCCCTCAGGTACGTTTTTATCATTGGCTCTTTTGTTACCTGAGAGTTGAATTGTGTTATTGCCCATTATAAAAGTAGTAAGATTATTACTGATCGTACTGCTTTTGGGAGGGGGCCAAGTGATTCTGGTGCGAGGACCTGGCATCAGTTCAGGATTATTCTCATTCCAGGGCTGACTATATAGTTTTGTTATTGTAAATATTCAGTTCTGATTTTGGGATTTTCCCCCCATTTGTAGATGTACTTGAACATGAACATGTACTTGTACAGGTAATATATGGGATTTAGCACTAAACCCATTGACCCGGCCTTAAATGACCATAACTGTTGATAGGCCGCTAAACCCCAACAAACAAACACATGTTCAAGGTCAAATTACTTAGATTGTCTTAAAGTTTTGGCAGCATTTGCGGAAGTTTTGGACTACCGATTATTTGTGCAACTCCATGTCCGATTGACTTGAAACTTCATGTACTTGTTTGGGCGGTTGGTTGGCAGCATGCGAAGGGTTCATTTAACAGGGGGATGCATTCTTACCGGAATTCCGATATCCCTGGTTTGACTCTCGGGTATATTTTTGGCTTTCTAGTACGTGAGCGTTTAATCCGGTTATACCCATCATGAACGTAATAAGATTAGTACTAATACTATTACTTTTGGGGAGTGGGGCTAAGTGACTCTGGTGTTGTAAGGACCTGTCAGGTTATCCTAATTTCAGGGCTGAATATACTTTTTTTCTGTAAATATCCCGTTCTGATTTTGGGATTTTTGGCTCGTACGGGACTAGTACTACAGTTTTCCACTGATCAAGTTCATACTTACCATACATGTCTACTATAAAGTCCCGCTGTGCGTAACGAAAACATTATCTCACCCCACGAACCCTTACAGAATTATCCCCCCTTTTTTAATACAAAATTCCTATTGTTGGCTCGTACCGCGAACTAATCATACAGTTTTCCACTGATTAGGTTCATACTTACCTTACATGACTACTAACTATAAATTTAAAGTTGCGCAGTGTGTAACACATTTTTTTTACTCCCAACTTAAATCATTACGGAATTTTCCCCATTTTTCGACTCCGAAATTCCCATTTTTCATTTTTTGGCTCGTACAGCGAACTAGTCCTACATTTTCCACCGATCCAATTCGTACTTTAAATACCTTACCACCTGCAAATGCTGAAGTGTGTAACACAAAACAAATCACTACCTCAAGTCCTTATGGAATTATCCCCCTTTTTCAACTCTGAAATCCCCATTTTTGACTTATATGAAATAGTCCTAAAAAATGTTCACCGACCCAATTCATACTTTGCATACCTGACCACAATCAACAGGAAATCAATCAATGAACACAAACCTGTTCACTCCACCTCAAATCCTTATGGAATTATTCCCCTTTTCGACTATTTTTTGCGGGACTTGTACAGCGAAATTTGTTTCCACTGATATCAATTCATACCTTGCATACCTGACCACCACCGAGCACCACAGTTGTAACACAACAATGTTCACTGCATCCCAAACCCTAACGTAATTATTCCCCTTTTTAAGATCCAACATTCCTATTTTTGACATTTACAGTGAGCTACTTGTACATTTTCCACTGATCTAATTCAAACTTTGTATACCTGATTATGCCCCATTTGGGACCCAGACTTTATGGTTGTCTTCTACTATTTTTAGAGTAATGGCAGTCTAAATCAGTATTGACAGTGTGTCCCAGCTATGGTGCCACATTGACTGCATAGGCGGCGGAAGCCGAACATTATTGGGGGGGGGGGTGGCAATGTTGAGGTCCCAAAGGGCCCGTTAGCGGTAGGGGGGTCCGGGTGCATCCCCCCGGTAAATTTTTGAAATCCAAGTGTGTGAAACGCCATTTCCTGCATTCTCAGCAAAGTTCTCAGCAAAGTTCCCAGTACTCATGATTACACAAATATATTAGAATAAAAAATCCAAAATTTACAGAATTGTCGGGGGGGGGGGGGGCTAAATTATTAGCCCCCCCCCCCGCTTCCGCCGCCCCTGGACTGGTACATCAAGGTGCGAACAACAACGTCATGCCAACGTTGACACAATGGGGACGAATTAATTCGTGGACAGGTTGACTAAATACATAAGTTTTATATCGGACGAGTTGCCATGCTCCAGATTAAACTTTTAAAATCCATCAACCTTTATTTATTCCTAACTAATGACAATTATTAGTGTTAGTCTCTCCAATATATCAGATCTACTGGAATGAGTCTGGTTAAATTGTTTTAAAAAAAAACGATCTTCTCCAGCAACTGATAAACAAATTGGTTCCCTATTTACTTCGCTTCCTTTATTTATTGTGTTGGGGCGGGACCAGAATAATTTGTTCCCGGCTTACTGCTTCACTGTTGCAATGGCTGGGAACCCGCTTGCTTATATCGGATGGTTTCTTCTGGCGTATGAACCGGTGATTCGGCCACACGGATGCATTCTATAATTACCATAGACGCAATGCTGAAAATAAAAATGGCAGCCTTCCAGTCATTCCCGAGTCTCTATTCGCGATTTTACGGAATGGGTCGAGGGTTCCCGAGTGCTTGGATGGGTGACCCGCTGTGTCCAAGCTCGCCGGTTACATTGGCGCCCCACTAAAAATCGGACCGCTGACATTGTAATTCTCCCGCCTTTGTGTGATCGTGTAGATCAGTGAGACTCGAGGACTAATCTAGGAAAAAGGGGGAGTAGTGTAGCGGGTATAAGGCAGACTACCGACCACGCCAAGTGGTCTAGACCTATTGGTGTCATGGTAGCGAGCCTTGGCGATGTTGCGAAGTTAAGCAACGTCGAGCGTGGTTAGTACATGGATGGGGGACCCGCTGTGTCACAGCTCGCCGGTTACAATAGCAACTCCCACCACAGGGCCCGAGAAATCCACTGTCTTCTGGCATTTTTAGCTCGCTTGCACGAAGTGCATAAGAGCTTATGGCGTACCCCCGGCGTCGTAGGCGTCCACAAACTTAACGTTGGGTAAATGTCTTATAACTTCTGTTTCCTTTCATGGAACACCTTGATATTTCATACATGCATTCCTCAGATAATCCTCTATTATGTTGTAGCAAATCCATGACCCATCACCTAACCCTTACCCCAAGGTCAAGGTCACAAACTTAGCACATTCATAAACTTAATGTTGGGTAAATGTCTTATAACTTCTGTTTCCTTACATGGAACACCTTGATATTTCATACATGCATTCCTCAGATAACCCTCTATCATGCTGTAGCAAACCATGACGCACCACCCAACCCTTACCCCAAGGTCAAGGTCACAAACTTAGCACATTCATAAACTTAACGTTGGGTAAATGTCTTATAACTTCTGTTTCCTTTCATGGAACACCTTGATATTTCATACATGCTTTCCTCAGATGACACTTTATCATGCTGTAGCAAATCCATGACCCAACACCCAACCCTTACCCCAAGGTGAAGGTAACAAACTTAGCACATTCATAAACTTAACGTTGGGGTAAATATCTTATAACTTCGGTTTCCTTTCATGGAACACCTTGATATGTCATACATGCATTCCTCAGATGAGCCTCTATCATGCTGTAGGAAATTCATGACCCACCACCCAACCCTTACCCCAAGGTCAAGGTCACAAACTTTGCACATTCATAAACTTAACGTTGTGATAAATTTCTTATAACATCTGTTTCCCTTCATGGAACGCCTTGATATTTCATACATGCATTCCTCAGATGACCCACCATCGTGATGTAGCACATCCACGACCCACCACCCAATACTTACTCCAAGGTCAAGGTCACAAACTTAGCATGTTAATAAACTTAACGTTGGGGTAAATGTTGTGTAACTTCTGTTTATTTGCAGGGAATGCCTTAATATTTCATACATGCATTCATCTACTGACCCTTTATCATGCTGTAACAACTCCAAGATCCACCACCCAACCCTTACCCCATGATCGAGGTGACAAACTTAGCATGTTCATAAACTTAACATTGAGGTAAATGTTGTGTGATTTCGGTTTATTTACAGGGAACACCTTCATATTTCATACATGGATTCATCTGATAATGCTCTATCGTGATATTGCAAATCCATGACCCACCGCCCATCCCTTACCAAAAGGTCAAGGTCACAAACTTAGCACATTCATAAACTTAACGTTGGGGTAAATGTCTTATAACATCTGTTTTCTTTCATGGAATGCCTTGATATTACATACATGCATTCCTCAGATGACCCTCTATCATGTTGTAGCAAATCCATGACCCACCACCCAACCCTTACCCCAAGGTCAAGGTCACAAACTTAGCACATTCATAAACTTAACGTTGGGTAAATGTCTTATAACTTCTGTTTACTTTCATGGAACACCTTGATATTTCATACATGCTTTCCTCAGATAACCCTTTATCATGCTGTAGCAAATGCATGACCAACCACCCAACCCTTACCCCAAGGTGAAGGTAACAAACTTAGCACATTCATAAACTTAACGTTGGGGTAAATGCCTTATAACTTCGGTTTCCTTTCATGGAACACCTTGATATTTCATACATGCATTCCTCAGATGACCCTCTATCATGCTGTATGAAATTCTTGACCCACCACCCAACCCTTACCCCAAGGTCAAGGTCACAAACTTTGCACATTCATAAACGTGACGTTGAGGTAAATCTCTTATAACATCTGTTTTCTTTCATGGAACGCCTTGATATTTCATACATGCATTCCTCAGATGACCCTCTATCATGCTGTATGAAATTCTTGACCCACCACCCAACCCTTACCCCAAGGTCAAGGTCACAAACTTTCCACATTCATAAACGTGACGTTGAGGTAAATCTCTTATAACATCTGTTTTCTTTCATGGAACGCCTTGATATTTCATACATGCATTCATCTGATGATACTCTATCAGGCTATAGAAAATTCATGTTGTAGCAAATCCACAACCCACCACCCAACCCTTACCCCAATGTCAAGGTCACAAACGTAGCATGTTCAAACACTTAACATTGGGGTAAATGTTGTGTAACTTCTGTTTCGGTACAGGGAACGCTTTGATATTTCATATATGCCTTCATCTGATGATCCTCTATTGCGCTACAGAAAATGCATGACCCACCCCCACCCCTTTCCCCAAGGTCACAAATTTAGCACATTTATACATGCATTCCTCATGTGAATAGCTATCATGCTGTAGAAAATCACCAACTTAGTGCGTTCATAAACTTAACGTTGGGTTAAATTTTGTTTTACTTCTGTTTTCAGGGAGCACATTGATATTTCATACATGCATTCATCTTAATATGTTATATTATGCTATAGAAAACCCACAAACCACCTTGCACCACTGACCCCAATGTCAAGGTTGACCGCACGCCCCTTAACCCAAGGTCAATTATATATAATATTCATGTTTTTTTATGCAACTGTGCCAAGTTTGGGTGAAGGCTGCCAACAGGCGAGCTTCGTTGTCGTCTGACAACTCTTGTTATGCCCCCACCACCGAATGGTGAGGGGGACATATAGTGTTACCGGCGTCCGTACGTACGTACGTACGTACGTACGTACGTACTTCCCGAAACCTTAACCCTCGGGTAAATGGCTTATAATTTATATTTCCTTGCTCGGATCTGCTTCACATGTCACACACGCATTGCTCCAATGCTCCTCTCTCCGCCCTGTGGACAAATAACGACATTCGTTCCACCCCGCTAAGGCCAGGGTCAATGTCA